>JAGDQP010068645.1:0-10994 GCA_022664845.1 Lepisma saccharinum
GACGCAGTGTCCGATTTGTTATAAATTACGAAGGGGAATCCTAAAACTAGTGGATGCCTTCAAGTTTCAACATACTACCTTTTTGTTGAAAATACAAAGATTTTATCCCTGATTGGAGTAATACTCAAAATCAATAGCCTGGGATGAAATTCTCATGCACCAAAGGAAATCTCTGGTATTCCCACCGGCAAATCGAACATTGTATGGGGTCACGTTGGCTCAGTTAGTACAGCGCTCACTTCTGGTGCTAGGGGTCGTCGGATCGATTCCTGCTGATGCCATGTGGGCTTTGTGGTGGACAAACACCGTTTTCTCGGGGTGCTCCTGTTTCCTCCCACTTTCTTCATTCCACTAATTCATCCCATCATCATCCATATTCCCTGAGCCATAGTTGACTAAAGGCCTTAAAATAAGTTCAAATTCAAAATTCAAATTCGAGCACTGTATTGGCGTATATCGAAATTGGTAGGATTTGGTACAATATCAATCATAAAAATTGATTATTTTGATGCTTCTAAAAATATTTAGAATATGTTAGTATTGTCAAGAGGAGCAAATTAATATTGGAGAGTATTTTGTATAAATAATGGATTAGGAATTACGAAGTTCGAATAAAAGTAGTAGCTGGTGAAACGTACATTCGTAAGATAGATAAATTTCATAAATGAACCTCCATGCAGAAAAAATAACACATTCTAACCTAGATATTTAGCAGTTCTGGAACTTTGACAGGGATTGTAAAAGAGACCGCATCCAAATTTACCCTTTTTATTCAAAAGCAGCTAATTTTTTGTGTGTGGTAATCTCTTTGTGGCTGAACTAATTGTGTACGAAATTTGAAGTAGGTTTTCGGGGTGGTCTGAGTAACCCTTCCGTTGCTAGAAGTCAGAACGTGGGACAAATTTCCACCTCCTTCCTCTAATGAGTCTAATCCATCACTCTTGCACACCAGCTACCACTCCACCTAATTTCACTAGATCGTTACAGCTGTTAACCAGTGCTCCACTTTCCCGCTATCATTCATTTACAATAGGTGCGGATTCAAGTATTTACGCGCACAAAGCGTTTTCCCTCGTTTGCGGAGGTTTTACGTATAAGGTTGAAGCTAGTGGCAGCTAATTATTGGATGTCCTGAAAGTTTTTTATTCTAAACTTTATATTAACGAATAATCAGAGCTTGGCTCGTTTAGCTTTTCGTACATCTCGATGAGTTTGGAAAATGTGGTTTTTTCCAAGCGGTGTGCGGTGGTAGGACATCGGCTCAAAGATCACTTGTTCGAATCCTGGCAGGGGCATGGTGTGGGTTTTAACAGCTAAAGGCGAATCGCGACGGACCTGCATTCCAAAGTTAGTAGACTGGCCCATATAAAAATAAAGTTTACCAAACATTTTACTAGGTGACATCTGGTCAAAATGTTATATCTGATTAATAAATCTGAAGCGTGTTTCCCTATGATGTTCGTCACTGAATAATGTTTGATGTAGAATCGATCACTCCACTTAGTCTTTTACACATCACTGAAGGAATTTTGTATAGAAATGTTCTCTTGTAGTTTGAAGTAGCCGGAATGGCTTTCGGAAGCGGCTTGGCACATCCGAAGTAGTAGTTCTGATTGAGGATCCTGTTTGAACATAGTATTTTTAGAAGTATAATTGTCTTTTAATAGCGAACTAAAACCAAGACTGCTAAGCGTCTCTGAATCTCCACTGGCACTGAAATTCAGTCCTAACTATTTTGAGTATATAATGATAGATTCCGAATTATAACAAGTGGTCCTTCTCTCCTTCTTTGTGGAAACGAGCATAACTATGTTAAATCGACAAGACCTTGTTCCTGATCGAATTACACTATTCAGCTTCTGTAATTCTTGTCGCAACCGTCAGGTGCAATATTGAAGCGTTCGAAGAAACAGATATCTCCGTATTTGGATTTGCACGAATACCAGGTGTATGCATAAGTTTTTGCCGTTTGTTGTTGTTGTTTTTTGGTAAAGAAAACACGTAATTATCAAGGGAATTTAATCTTGTTTTATTCAAAATATTGGCCATCGGCTTCTACACATTTCGCCCATCTTTCAGGTAATTGATGCATACCATGCCAGAAAAACTGCCTGTCTTTTGCGGCAAACCATTCGTCGAGCCATTTTCCAACGTCTTCGAAATTGCTGAAGTACTGCTCTGCGAGCGCGTTCCCCATTGATGCGAAGAGGTCACATGGCGCCAGGCCTGGGGAGTACGGCGGGTGCGGAAGGATGTCCCATCCAAGCGATTTCAAGGTGTCTTTCACTGGTTTTGCTGTGTGAGACAGCGCACTGTCGTATAACATAATCACTTTGCCATGTCTTCGGGTCCATTCCGGTCGTCTTTCGATCAATGCGTGATTTAAATTAATCATTTGTTGGCGATAGCGTTGTGCATTAACGGTTTTGCCGGGCTTCAACAGTTCATAATACGCAATACCGCTCTGGTCCCACTAGACACAAAGCATGGTCTTCTTGCCGAAGTGATTTAGCCTTGGTGTTGAAGGACCGGCTTCGCCAGGTGAAAGTCACGATTTTTCCGCTCCGAGTTTTCAAAATAAATCCATTTTTCGTCACCCGTCACAATTCGATACAAAAAGGATTTTCTTTCGTGGCGTTGAAGCAGCATTTCACAAGTGACTTTGCGATTTTCCATTTGACGTTCATTCGAATCGTGTGGGACCCATTTACCCAGTTTATTGATCTTTCCCATTGCTCGTACACGTCTGCTGATTGTTTCTTGTGACACAGTCAATGCTTTTGCCAATTGCTGTTGAGTTTGAATTGGGTCATCCTCCAATAACATCTGCAATTGCTCGTTTTCGCACTTTTGTGGTCTACCAGAGCGCGCACTGTCTTTCACATTGAAATCACCACTTTTAAATTGTCGAAACCATGTCTCACATGTTCTAATCGATGGAGCGTGTTCACCATATGTTTCAACCAACACACGATGACTTTCAACAGCCTTTTTCTTTTGATTAAATAAGAAAACAATGCGTGCCGCAAATGTTCTTTTCCAGGCACAAACTTCAACATGATCACTGAACGATAAAACAAAGACGCTAGTGTTTGGCGGACTCAACTTGTGTGTGCTTGTAGTTTAATGTCAGATGAACAAAATGACGTATGCGTCAAATGAATACGCTGCGTAGTTTTCACTGGCGCCATATTTTAGGTAAACCGGAAACTACTTATGCATACACCTGGTATGTAAACTAGAATGCCCTTGCGATAACAGAAATACGATTCTTTTATTCATTACTCTGCTCAGACCTTTAATCGATTGACCAATATGCAGGTGTTTAATAAAACATATGTTTATACTCAATAGATCTGTGTTTGCAGTATTAGGCCGACTCAAATCTAAATCGATAATATCAGATTGGCTGGCCTTGACCCTTGTCTTGCTTACAAGAAACGACTCACCAACACCTATTTCTAAATTGTCGTTGCCCGTAGACTGTATGCTGAGAGCAGCTTAATACAGAAAATACGAATTATTAAAATTTACCATACATCTCCTTTCGAAATAGGTAGCGCAACGCGAGCTTTAAAATAAAAACAGTTATTTTTCTTTATGGTGAATAACTATTTTCGAAAAGTGGTCGTCTCTGTTTGACTTTACTGTTATAAACGACTTTTTTATTCCTAATTTAAATTGACGAGGTTCTACCCCTGCATAAAGGAAGAATTAGTGTGATTATCTTAATTATTTTATTCTCTTGTGGTGAGATACAGCATAAGAAAATACAAAACCTCTTATATGATATTCTCGCTTAAAGACGGAAAAGGAAGAATAAGTGTATCAATTCCGTCTTTGATGTAGAATACACCCTTTGACAATAAACATATGAAAAACCACGTATATCTGTGTGAGCTGGACTGAAACCTTCAAGAAAAGCGTCCGTTTACATGAATGTACATCTACCCACCTCCTAACCTCAGCACAAAGTGGTAAAAGCTTAGACTTGCGTCAATATCAGCGAATCGATCCAGGATGCTTTGCCCTATATGACCTTGGTCAAACAAGTTCCATTTTGGCGACCGAAGGGTTTTGGCGATCAGGACTAGAGCAACTTCACTCTTGAAATGTTTCTCGCTCATCCAACTTAGAATGTAACACAAACTTTTATCACCGTCCCTATCGGTAAACTTTATTTTTATATGGGTCAGTTTAGTAACTTTGGACTTCGGCCCGTCACGATTTGCCTTTAGCTGTTAAGTGTTAAAATCCACACCCATGCCCCTGCCGGGACTCGAACCCGGGACCGTTGAGTCGATAGCCTACAGCCGCAGACCGCTCGACCACCCGGCCGGCGCCGTCCCTATCGGATATAATCATTGAGACTTTGGAAAACTTCGCTTGCTCTGAACTTAGTTGCATAGCTCCATATCATAGACTGTCATTGTAACTTCTCGTAATCAAGAATTTGTAGTCGACTCATAACGATGAACTTAACTTGTAAATGAACTTTTATATGTTTAATCCAAACTAAACTTGTAGTTCTAGTATTTTTAATTAAGACATTCCCAACGTTGCATCCAACTAACTCTTTTATAGGGAACTAGCAAGGCAGGAGTTAACTAGTCAGCCCTTTAACTGACGTACAATCGCTCCGAAAGAAAGAGCTTCATTCCACTCTCCTCCAGTGGAATTCAAGGTTTGACTTGGAAATCCGAGTCCAGTTCGACTCTAAGTAATAACTAATAAAAGTTAGTCTAGTGGTATTCTGTTACTCGTCTCGGGTGACCATCCTATTAGTATCAACCACCTGAGCGCCTAAAATTACCCTTCTTAATGTGCAAAAGAAAATTGCGGTTGCAAAACAAAAATACAAACAATAAAATGCATGTACAATTGCTATATAAGACGCTATGTAAGTAATATACAACGATCTTTGTGATAACATATGTTTGATTTTTCAGTATATAATGGCCTATAGTTTGAGTTGTATAAGTATTTTTGGTTTTATAGATTTTAATGTTCCATTAACTGTATTTTGTTAAATAAATCACTGAAATATTTATTTACATGTAGAAATTATCCTACTACTATGTACTAGTTAGCAAATCTGTCTCTTTTTTCCCTAGTTTTTGGTAGACGATAAATAAATCGTTATTTAAACAATCGCTGCACTCCTGTGTGTGTATTATCTTTTGCATAGTAAGCGTTCTTGATAAAGTCGTGACTGGGCGTTTACATACGCTGCCTAACAACCTTTGGTAGATCGAAAGCGATGTATTATTCACTGGATTCAAATTGTTCATGGTTGTGTTGCCTTGTCTTCGATAAACGTTTTCGCTAAAAACTTAAGTGTGCGGATCAGTTTATTTTTTATTTAGACAGTATTTTCGTTATTTCAAGAAAAGTGGGTAATCGCATTGCACTATAGTTTGTGTTTGTTGTGCGCGAAACTCTAGTGTTGTTTCTATTGTTGCACTCGGTTGTTGTTGTCGTTGGGGAACGCTATTGATAGAAAAATTTGTGGGCGATGTGGACACTTGTAAACAACATTGGTTGTGAACACTGGTAAACAAAGTTTATTGATTCCAGATGATTGTGGTGTGGAAGTGTGCCAGTTTTACTGGTGAATCAAAACTGAGTCTTTGTTTACATTATTGTTTCTTTGCGAGATAACACATTGATGACGATAATAATTATCGTTCATTGTTCTTTGCTGCTAAATTTCACTGGTCACTTGGCCGTCTTTCGGGAATGTTGAATTTGAGGCGGAACAAACGCTTCTAGGAATTCCTATCCATTTTTTTATGTTTTTCGTAAAAGTATAAATAATATTTGATGATACTGTATTTGAGCTAGAAGTACATATCAATTGACAAATATTTATAGCTACTTAAAGCAAGACATATTGTGCTTTGTGCTGTAATCAGACATGGCAAATTGAAAAGGCACTCTACTCTTGCAACTTCCGTTTCACCTACTTCGAATAAGTAAAGAAAGTGGAACGTCCCTCGCTTCAGTCCTTGTCCGTTACACTTATATGTTGTGTAGTGTAGATAAACAATATAACGATTTAACTCCCATTGCTTTCGACACGTAGTAACCTTTTTGCCCAATTCGAGCCGTTCGAACTACGAACAATGTTGAACGTTTTAACTCATTGTACGACAGATTGAGGGAACCTTGCGTTGGCTTCCAGAACTGAAATCGGGTCAGCAAAAATGACCCGGACATGCGTAAGCCGGTCTTAAACTTGACCCAATCGACCCAATGACCCCATTTACCCGGTCTTGACCTTAACTGTTCGGGACTTGGTCTTCACGGAAATGATCAGACTGTCAACACGGTCACGAGAGGATGATAAAATTTGAACCCAATTGATCCGGTGGCCGACCTGTTGATCCGCCTTGTTGGTGGTGCGTAAAGCAATTAATATTGTAACTTTAGAGATTCGTTGAGAAGTGAGCTTATGTACGTAGAATTTATTTTTGAGAGTTTTAAAAGATTAATACTTTTATCATACTTAATACTTCAAACATTTTTCTCAGGGGGAAGTATTTGCACACCTCCGGGTGTATGTTTCTTATTTCAAACTATTTTCGTAAGTGAATAATACAGCTAGGCACTTTTTTGTGTTGTAACTTCTCCGTTCCCGATCATCACAGAAAGAAAAACCGTTCAAACGTAAAAGTGTATAGCAAAGAAATAATTAAATCTCTACCATGTCTTGCGTATCACCGAGTCAAAATCGAGTCACCGAGTCAGTTCGAGATCATAGTATAAACCCAGCAATCTGGTGATTAAGTACACAACTTGACCCGAATGACACGATTGATCTGTTGAAGGATCTCCGGCGGAATTGAGACCATGTCAACGATTATAAAATCGAGCGCATAACCTCTCGGAAAATCCTGGGGTTCCAAAATTCGACCCCCAGGTCAAATAATTTTCACAAAATCAGAAACAGTTCATTGAATAAAAATATTCTTTGGTTGGAATTTGATTCTAACAACATGCTAAAGCATGAGTGAACACAAGATGTAACCGGGTTATAAGATATACAAACTTGATATAATGTTTAAAATTTTCAAATGGAACTACTTCAAGTTGGATATTTGGCATCCCCTAGCGATAATAAACAACATACATAAAGTACACACTGCGAACTATGGATAAGACAGGAAATGCAATATCCTAGAAAAATAAATAGTTTGTTAAAGTTTGTGGAAACCTTTAGTTTCCGTATTTAAGAATAAGAAGGCTTGTGTGCTTTGTAATGCAATGGATAGTCAGGCGAAGGTGTTGTTAATCACTTCAACCCCAGATCCTTTCTCTTCCCATAATTTGTCGTGAGCCACAAATACTAAAGGACTGAAAAAATACTCAAAATTAGTAACGTGTTATTGGGAAGATAGAGATAGTCAGTCCATTGTGCTCTGTTTCCGACAGTCTCTGGAGTACTCATATGTTCAACTTCTACTTTACGCCTTCCCTATGCGTCCAAGTGCATCCTGGTTGCTTTTATCAGAAGCCTGGAAGAGTTCACCAAGCTCACCATATGTTTGGCTGCTGTCCTCCTCTATTGCTACTTTCAGGGCACCGTCATCCAGGACCTATGGGTACGCGCGCCATGGTTTATTACGCAGTGATAAATCCTTCTACCTATATTTCTGCAACTAGCGGTGTGATCATTCACAGCATTATCCCAAAAGCCTTGATGTATTTGGTGACTTGATTGTACTGTGAGGAATCCATCCTTAAAGACAGAAACAGACAGCACTGACCTGCTACGACACCTTCGTTTGTCTTCGCCACTACTATACATTGACTGTTCTACACTACTCGCTGACTGTTCTGAGTGCTCCAAGCACTTGTACTGGTCACAGGTCAACTCCTACTTCCACACGGAGAAAAATTTTCCTAAGATTTAAGGACGTAACCTCCTTAAATCCGTAGGTTCCCTCCTGCAATAATGAGTTGGCGAGGATAGTATGACGGACGTAGCAAACAGCATTACCGAGCATGTGTATTATTAACTGCTGTTTGCTCCTGTCTGGCATGCTAATTGCAGACGCCAGTTCATGACGTCATTTTTAATGACGCCATGAAGTTATTTGCACTCACATGCCAGTACGTAGCCACAGTCCTGCCTGCCTGTAGGGAAACCCAGGCTCGTAATGAGGGCTGCTCCTCACGTACTGGCCGTCCAGCTGTCGTCGTTGTACGTTCGGAAGGTCAGGTTTTTGCATACGTTGAAATTAATAACTTCATTCTAGAGCATAATGTCCCTACAGGTAAACTGCAAATATTCGAAATTTAAGTATTTTATTCTTTCATAAACCAGACGTTAAATCCGATTAGTTATTATCTTCATCGATAATCTAACTTCTTATCTTATAAACTATTCTACAATAACTGATTGCGCACATTCGACTTTTAGATATAAGCAGTAACATAAATGCATTAAGAAATCTTTAAATTATCACATATGCTAATAACATTAATTGCGTTGCCTTTTGTGTTTGCTTTAAAACAGATCTCTCATGCACAATAATTATACTTTTAGCTTTTGGTTATAAACAAAACTGTGCTGCCATCTCGCGAGCTACTTGTAATACACCACAACAACTTGCAACGCACTTAACGTTTTCCTGTTAAACTGTCTCCTGCTGTACTTGCATGCAAACGTTCCCAACATTGATACAAGCAGTGTACATCATTATAGTGTTACTGCAGGAAATAAAAATAATCTTTTTCAGCGGAGGGTGCGGAGAGGGGAGGAATTCGAACTCTCCACTGCTACGCGTGAAGGTAATTTGCAGTTGATTTCCATTGTTGACAACATCGATAACAGCCTTTGTTGACCATTTTTAAGCAAGAATTACTTGCGATCCAGACTGCGCAATGAAAAACTTTCAGCTCTTAGTAAAATGTGTATAGAAAGCGAACTATTAAGAAAGATAGATTTTGAACCAGTTGTTAGTTTATTTGCAAACGCTAAAGTCAGAAAGAAGTCTTTAGTGAGTAATGATATCTTACTACTTCAAATAGCTGTTGACGTTATAAATGTTTGTTTTGTGTCGTCTAATAAACGGAGTTTTTTATATACCAGTATTTATACATTGCAGGGTTTTGCAGGGTTGCAGGTGTGCTTTTCTTTCATGAGAAGTGCATAGGTGTGTGTTGGGGTGGGGGTCTTACGTCACAGTGCCTATGGGCGCCAGAACCCTTAATCCGTCACTGCCTAGGAGGTCCCAGGATAATCTAAACACTTCTTAAAACAAACATAGCCTTTTCTAAATCCTCCATTTGATCATTTTTTATTCAATTTCGAAAAGTATTGGACGTAAGTTTCTTTTTTAATAATGCTAATTGTTAAGTGTTAGCTGATAATATAGAATTAGGATTTCAGAATCAACTTCGTACAAGTAGACCACTAAAATGTCGTACAGTGTATGACGTTGTTTTGTTATTTTTTTCGATGTGATCACATCTACTAATAGCTGGTTGGTAGTAGACTATTTGCGTGGTATTTTTGAGTGCAAAGACTTTCAAACTTCTCGACTGAAGTTATAAATGTTAATATTTAAATTGTATGATTATATTGTCAGTGATGATTATATCAACGAGGTAGAATATTCGTTAGCCTGTTTGACTTATAATGAGGAGGTCTCGTAATAAAATATGAAATATAAATAGAAAAAAGAAAAAAGAGATGAAGAAAAGTGTTGTTAATTTATTTCTGTTGAATAGCTAAAAATCTACTTTCCCTGATGCACAATTCTCTTATTTCAAGGCGAAATGATAGGCGTATTATTTCATTAACTTTTACTTTCTATTTATCTTTGAAATACATCTGCCCAAGATAATTAATAAGTGAATTTAAAAGTCATTGCTTTCAAGTATTGTAGCAAACTTATTAAAATGGTGTGTACCAGGAATTAGTAACGGTGAGTTTATTGGAAAGGTTTGTTTTTTATTTGGTTTGGTGCTAGCACAATAATTGCAGTTCTGTTTTATTTTCAACTGCTGAAATCAAATTCGTGATATGTAGCCCTATAATATTTTTTATCTATTATTCATGTGCTTCATAACGAATGTGTCAATTTTGAAGAACTTTGAACTGTGTATAAGAAACTATCTTGTTGAATCAGTGACAATGTGTTAGATCAGTCATACTGGTATGTTTACTGTTTAATTTTTCACCAAGTTTACATACTAGTATCCACGCGTAACATAGTTTGAGAAACCCTGGTTTAGTGCAATATTGTCTAAAACTGGGATGAATTTAGATTTACATACTCCATTTATATGTAGTCTTTATTGTGCTGGTTTTTCAAATAGTTTTTTTTATGTTTAATTGGATTTGTATGTGTTTGATAAATCAGACCTTTTTTAGCTTTGTGTTAAAATTTATAATTTCTTTTTGTTCTAGTATTAGATAAAAGTTCAGAAAATGTTTGTTTACTTTACAACATAATGAATTTTGCTAAAGACAGAATTTTATTTACAGTTTCCACGGGTGCAGGTAGGGCCCCTAGTAAGTCGTTTTGCCAACGGTGGCACAGTGATGTTTAAACGGCCTACACACTGTGCACAGGGGATATTTAACATGGAAATCAACAGACTCAATACCCCAGGACCACAAAATAGCTTAATCCAGAACTTTATGTGCGTGTAGTTGATTTAAGGAACAAATAAAAAAGAAATGAGTACGTAGTGTTAAGACACGCTGTAACTTTGTACTCGTTACGACTAACGATTACGAAATACATAGTTGTAAACTAACTTGAGACTTCGAGACCGTCTGACGCAGTGTGACTATGATCACAATAAACCTTCTGCTTTCAAATAGGCATGACGTCGGTGTTGTTTTCACAACTTAATTTTAGATGTCCTGGCCAGATTTCCAGGGTGTCTGTGAAGAAGAAAAAACAACTCAATAGAGTATAACAAGAAAAGACATATTGCTTGGTCCTATGATTCACCGGGTCTGGCGGGGTCCCAAG
>JAGDQP010068647.1:814-10994 GCA_022664845.1 Lepisma saccharinum
TAGTCCCATTTCACTATACAGCAAACGCCAGATAAAATTATAATTTTCTTTCACAATATCTAAGTACGAAAATTGTCAACTGTGACAAGCTTGTTGAGATAGATCTGTAGATACATACATTGAATATTTGATGCATGACATTGAATATTTGATTTTTTTTTTTTTTTTTTTTTTTTTAGAAATGATGCCCTCGTATCTTTGTTGTCAAGGGTGGTCAGAAAGTGTGGAAACACCCTAATATTTGTTAAATGCTGAAAAATAGAACCAAAGTTCCCGGTTAGGTGAGGACTAGGGATGGGTCCAAATGTTTCAGGACACATTAGAATGACGTCCGCCATCTTGAAATCCGCCATCTTGAATCTGACGAAATAATCTCAAATGGAAACCATAGCATGTGATATATCATTTTAATAGCAAATTTTCGTAGATATTGAATGGTGTTGTTATTTTTGCTCTAACGCTAACCGTTACGAAGTTATGACTGTTTGTTTCCTCGTATCGTTGCATGTGACGTACTGGCAAAAGATGGCGTTGACGCTTGCAAAGCGCATTGAGATCGTGCTGATCTCTGGTGTGGTGAGGTGATGGTGTGGTGTGGCGTGTGGGGCACTCGCATTGTGGGCCCATTCTTCATCGACGGGACACTAACAGCGTTAGAATATCGTCGCATGTTAGAACACGACATCTTGTCATCACTGCTGTCGGAGGATGGGTCATTTCCTATGTTTCACCAGCACGATTGCGCCCCACCCCATTACGGCACCTGTGTCCCTGTGTACCTGTATCAGCAGTTTCCTAATGCGTGGATTGGTCGGCAAGGTGCTGTGGAATGGCCACCCCGTTCTCCTGACTTAACTCCGCTGGACTACCTGTGGGGTCATGTGAAGTCTGTTGTGTATGCTGTGAAAATTAGGGATGTTGTTCACCTGAAGGAACGAATTGTGGACACACGCTCCAACATTACAGCCGACACTTTGCGCAAGGTTTTGCGTGAGTGGGATCTGCGAATGCAGCTGACAATCCACCGGAATGGTGCACACATTGAACACGTCCTGTAACAGTGCATGGTCCTTGGCATATGACGAAGCTCTTTTGTAGGGTAGATAAGACAACAACAGTCATAACTTC
The DNA here is from genome assembly GCA_022664845.1 of Lepisma saccharinum. Lineage (NCBI taxonomy): Eukaryota > Metazoa > Arthropoda > Insecta > Zygentoma > Lepismatidae > Lepisma > Lepisma saccharinum. The sequence continues at coordinate 1,943 of JAGDQP010068647.1, forward strand.
GTAACGGTTAGCGTTAGAGCAAAAATAACATCATTCAATTTCTACGAAAATTTCTATTAAAATGATATATCACATGCTATGGTTTCCATTTAAGATTATTTCGTCAGATTCAAGATGGCGGACGTCATTCTCATGTGTCCTGAAACATTTGCCCCCATCCCTAGTCCCCACCTACACTGTTACTTTGGTTCTATTTTTCAGCGTTTAACAAATATTAGGGTGTTTCCACACTTTCTGACCACCCTGTATATCTTGCCCCGTTCACTGGAGTTCATATGGGGTGGACGGATTTACAGTGTGGGCATGGGGTTCATTGCTCCCCTCAGTCATTTCAGAATTACTATGAAAACCCCCGGAATAGCTTCCACCCTTAAAGTAATTGCCCCCATGGTCTCTCTTCAAAACCCTGAAATGACTGGGGGTGCAATGCTCCCCCAGTAAATCCGCCCATAAGAGGGTGCAAAAATAGAAAAAGTTAGGTACGATTGGAGGGTGTAATTGCAGACAATATACATAGTATTCGGCTTAATACAGATCATTAACGTTTTCTCTAATTACGTTGAAATATTATAAAAATGTTTGAGTTACGGAAAATAGTAAGTACATTAATTTAAAGATTTCTCTATGGCAGCTAATGGCTTCTTCAAGGTAACCTAAAATGTTCTTGCCGTTACTGAGGTTGCGTGGGAGGACGTGATTACTGATACGGAAATAAATGCCTTAGGTGCTGGAAAAGCGATTGAGGTGGGAGTGGGAACATTAAGCGTGACAAAGACTGGAGCTTTGCGCACTCACAGCAGCCATAGCTTGAGTAGTGGCGAAGACAAATGGAGGGTCGAAGTAGCTCGTTTGGGGCTATTTTTTATGATAAGGATGATCTTGTCCGCAACCGATTAAAGTCGCCGAATGTTGTGAATGAACGCACTGCTAGGCATTTGTTCCAAAAATTCAGGTCAGGAGATTTCTCCCTGTGTGATGAACCCCACAGTGGAGCACCCACAAGCGCTGAATGACGAGGAACTGATGGCGGCAATAGAGAGCAGGACAGCAGCCAGACATGTAGTGAGCTTGCCGAACGCTTCTAGGTTTGTGATGAAACGGATTTTACCTGCACTGCATAGGGAAGGCGTACAAGTTGAGCAAGTGAGTACCCCACACACTGTTGGAAGAGAACAAGGACCAGCGAATGAGATCCTGTTTTCCATTGACTTTTTCGGCACCGCAAAACACACCCATATTTGATCGAGTGCTCACCAGTGAAAAACGTGGGGTCCTGTGTGTGACTCTCAAGCGTGCCAGACATTGGTTGTCACCGCTGAGCCCTGTGTTTCGCACCACAAGACCATCTCTACACCTAATCAAGATCATGATCTGTTTCTGGTGGACAAGTCGCTAAGTGGGACACTACGAGATGCTACCACCGGGAAAACCATCACTGTGGACCTGTACTCGTAGTGGATGGAATGTATGTAACAGGTACTGCAGCAGAAGAAGTCAGCGTTATTTGAATCGCAAGAGTGTACTGTCCCTTACCACTAGGGATACCATATAGTGATTTAGTTGGGAGACACTGCGGCATCCTCCGTACAGCCCGGACCTTGCGCCAAAAGATTATCATTTCTTCTCTTCTCTGGACAACTACCTTAATGGAAAATCCTTCGCCAATGAGGCAGACTTGTAGCAGACTCCCATGGTTTTCTTTGCGTCCAAGATCCTCCAGTTTTACTGTCAGTGCATTGCGCAGCTAAAGAAAGGTTAGGAAAAGGCGCTGGATGCCGATGGGGATTATTTTTTTGCGGACTAAAGGTAAGTTACCTATTCTGTATACCTTTCTGTGTCTGACTATCGAAAACTGCAAGAACTTGTTTTGTTACCTTGTATATCAAGAACTGACGCTTAGGTCTGAATTGTACACACTCCTTTTAATACTTTAGGTGTCAATCCATTATTTTGATCACTGCTTACACTGAACGCACTGTGCATGCACTGCAGTCTATTTTCTACTAGCTCTTCTCTTAAGTTAATAGTTTTGAAATTTCAGATTACTTATGTCGTTGTTACATTAAAGCAGTTTTTCAATATTGCAGTAATATTAGTTTGGTTTTTCAATACATTTTACCGAAAAGTGTGGAATTTAATACATAAATGCAAATTTCATTTTTTAAATAATTTTTATTGGAAATTGAATTGATACATGGCGTTTAGGCGTCTATGACGAATTCCAGTATAGAGTAGGGAAAAGGATGTGCGAATCAGTCAGCCAGATCCTAAATTGAAAGTACCATCCCGCCATTGCCTGGTGTGACTGAAGAAAACCCTGGAAAACCTGTCAGGATGATAGGCTGTTTGTATCATACCCAGGACATCCAATCGTGAGATTGAAATTTAGGCAAAGGGTGAGGGCAAATCTAGAGGTGAGCGTGAGGGTTAAGTGAAGATGAGAGCAAAGCGGACGTGAGCGTGAGGACAAGGCTGAAGATGAGGGCGAAATTCAAATATGAACAACTGAGATTGAGGACCAAGTAGGAGAGTAAGGTTTAGTTTGCGGCAACATTTTCGATTTCTGCATTCTTACTTTTCCTGCCGCTTTTGTTACTACTAGCACCACTTATCTTAATAGCACTAAAAATACAAGGTGCTTCAGAACTAAGTACATTGCTTTCGGAGGTGATTCCGGACATCGGAACAAGAAAAAACATGCTGTAAACATGTGTTAAATTCCTTTTCGTTTTGAAGATACAGCGATCCAACTTTGAGCATAAAGTCGACGCCTACAATCGGAAGGAAATGAATAATTATCAATAAATCAGAAACGATGCATCGAATGAAAATGTTGTTTACTGGATGTTTTTCTACTAACAAGTAAACCTATCGATACTTCAAAGCGATTTTTTGACCAAACTTGGTAAAGGAGTTGGGTACATCAGGAAACCACCAGAAAGCATGATTAACGGTGCTTTTGTCCATAAAGACGGGCGCAGTGGCCAAAAGTTTGAGCACACGTTTATTTGTAAAATGCTTGAAAAAATGGAAAATAAATATGCATGATTACATACTGGGTCAATGAGCTATCTTTTAGAGGGTACGTTTGTCATTGCCACCATTTTGAAGTCGGCCATCTTGGATCTTGATGGATGTTTTTAATGGGACGAGGTCATGTAACATATCAATCTGGGCTAGAACTTTACCAGAAATACATAGGTGAAGTAAGTTTTGCCATAAATTTATTTTTGAGAGAGCTAATAAGATGTGACATTAGTATGCGTAGCTGATTCAAAAGTCCAGAAATAATACTCTGTCATTTTTAAACAACGCAAGACATGAAAACCCAATGCACGAGTTATTAGTATTGGGAACCACCTGCACAGTACTTATTACTTGTGCATTGGATTTTCATTTCTTGCATTGTTTCAAAATAAAAGAGTATTTCTGGACTTTTGAATCAACTACGCATAGTGCCATATCTCATTATCTCTCTCAAAATTAAATTAATGGCAAAACTGACTTCATCAATGTATTTCTGGTAAAATTCTAGCCCAGACTTATATGCTACATGACCCCCTTCCTTTTTTAAAAAAGGCATCAAGTCAGATTCAATATGGCAGCCATCACGAAAGTACCAATAAAGGAGAGAGCATTTACTCAATAAACATTAATGTGTATGTCTTTTCCATTATTACAAACATTTTATAAATAAACGTGTATTTTCGGACTTAGATCACACTATAAATGATAATTTTTATGAACCTAACTTTTGGCCACTGCGTCAGTCTTTATGGACGAAAGCGCTTTTAATCATGCTTTCTGGTAATTTCCTAATGTACCCTACTCCTCTGCCAAGTGTAGTAAAAAAAAAACGCGCTTTGAAGCATCGATAGGCTTACTTGTAAAATGATGGATATCGGGAGTGAAAACATGATGTCACCGAGTTGTCACTGTTGCTTACCAGGGATAACATTTAAAATTTTCAAATCTCACTACATCGCGTTATTGAATATTTGGCATTCCTTAGCGATGATAAACAAGCGATAAAGAACACACTAGAGACCTGCACGGGCCGGGCTAGGCCCGAGGCCCGCAGCCCGGCCCGGCCCGCGGGCCAGGCTTGGGCGGGCCAGCTCCACTATTTCTTTGGGCCGGGCCGGGCCGGGCTTGGCCGGACACTGCTTTATTTTCAGGTCGGGCCGATTAATTGAACTTCTTTAAAGCAGTTCAATAATTATTGACTTCGTCAAACGATAATTGGAATAATGCTAAACGTTCAAGTCTGTGTGCACGCCACGTGAAGTAAAATGTCTTACAAACAGTACAATATTTACAGTTGGTATTGCTTAGCGGCTCCACTTTCGGTATAGAGGATTAGTTGTTCACCGAGGCGTTGACCGAGTCGGCAGTCACACGAGTGACTGCATGCCCTTCCCTCAATAAATAACAAAAGACAGTATGCGTATTGAAGCTTCCTTTGCTGATGGTCCATGTCAATACCAGAATATGTCAATCGACCCACTGGATCCCAGGGGATGAACAGTTAGAGTTGTCGTCTTGATATAAAAATTAAAGGAAACCGCACTCTTTGTTTTTCTCTCCACTTCAGCGACCCGCAGGAAGAAATGGTGGATGAAGTCAAGGTTCCAGTCTAATACGGTGTTAAATAGCGTGCAAATATAGGTTTTGAGGGTGGGGTCAAATTTCTGATAATCTGTTTTGTAAATAAAAGTTATACTTCGACTAGGTACTTCTTTGCTGGATTTAAGAAACCTGCGACTACAGGTGATCCTACCTGTTCAAAGCGAAAGGATTATTTTGATCCATTGAAACGGCAATCCTATAGAATGAAATTAAAATGACTAGCAAATCTAAGCGCATCACGTTGTTCAAACACTCACATAGGCTTGTATGCATTATATTATATTATTATTATTATTATACCAGATACAAATATATTGGGACTTGAGCCAAACTTTTTAAATTTTATCTGGCCGGGCCGGGCTTGGGCCAATAATTTTTAAAACTTATCGGGCGGGGCCGGGCTCGGGTAAAAAACCTTATTAAGCTTTCCGGGCCCGGGCTGGGCCGGGCCTAGGTACATTCGGGCTGGGTTGGGCTCGGGCCGAAAAATTCGGCCCGTGCAGGTGTCTAGAACACACCACAGTTGTTGCGTTGTTCACTTTTATGATAAGTATTTCCCATATATGTTATAGGGTATTTCAGTATATCAATAAAAGGCGCACTCATTGGTCATAGTGAGGAAAATGAGTATGCCTTTTATTGATATAGTGAAATACCCTATAACATATATGGGAAATACTTATCATAAAAGTGAGCAACTCAAGGAAGTTTTTTTATTAGTATTGTCTTACTACCTAGTATCCTTGGCACATAAATTACCTTACGCATATTAACAACACGATTATCAACAGTGAAACCTCTGTTCACTTCGTTCATTACAATTGTGTCTGGAAAAAGAAATAAAATTTTATTAAAGAATTATAAGTTGCATAAAGAGAGCGTAGATGCTGAATCTAGTAATCCTAGATATTCATTTTCCCCTACATTGATAGGCATATACAACGCTCTCTTATCGTAATGTTCATTTATGGCTGCTCCTCCTTTCATTTCCTTTCTCAATCCTTTCATAATACCAACCTCTGGATTAGGGTTTGCCTCTCCCTCCTTTTAACACAATTCCGGATAAGTTGATTCCCTTGGCAGTAGTAGCAAACAATAGTCTTCTTTTTTCCTTTATTTACTACCTGGCTGCTTTTTCCCTTTTCAGAAACTGTAGGATTCAATTTAAATTGAGCCTCATAATTTTGGAACCCACTGTATGTTTTAATTTTCTCCTCTAATTCCATGATCGAAACTGGAAAATGATTAAAAAACAAAATTTTACATTTTTCGGGTAAACACCCATTCCCTATCAAAGAAATCAAACCCTCGTCACTTGTACGTGTTTGGAGTAACTGCATGGCTCGTTTTACCCTTCCAAAGAAATTTACCAAAGATTCATCAATCCCTTGTAGTCTGTAAATTTCGAATGAAACCAGTTTATGGATCGCTATACCTGAAACCAGACTTTGCATAATATGAGAACACGCATCAGTCCATGTTGTCCTCATTCTCATACAATCTCTGAACAAATTTTGAAGTTTCGCAGAAGTTCTAGTTCTTACAGCGAAAATAAAAACATTATAAGGATAAATATCCTTCTCGTAAATTTCAGTCAATTCACTAAGAAATTTATACAGTACAAATGGATCGCTACCATCACAGACCGGTATTTGTTTCAGTTTTTCACTAAGGACAAGAACAGCTGAATTCTGTTCTATCCTCTCAAAAGTTCTATCACAGAAATTTTGTTCATTCACTCCATTATTTACACACTGTTGAACACGATTCAGACAATAATCCGGGTTTATCTGTCTTTTCTCATCCGGATTACGTCCAGTTCTATCTGCAACACAATTCAGATTTACGTCCTGTAAATTTGGGGTACCCCCACCATTACCACTGGTTGAGAAGTACCCATGCCGGGAATCGAACTCGGGTCTTCTGGTTGAAAACCAGGTATCCTCCTTTCGATTCCAACACTGAGTTCAGGAAGGCCAAAATCAATTAAATTTAATACTCTGTTGGTACTACCAACAACTTCAGGGTCAACACTGGTATTGCACCTACGTATATGAAGGGCCCATGTATTCCCTTGCCTCTTCCTCAAATGAAGTCATAGTTTGAGAACTACTAGAATTATTACCCAACAAGTAAGAACTTGTTGTAAGACCATGATTAGAACCCATTTCTAATGATTATTCATAACTAGATTCTCTCTGATACTCATTATTTATAATAACAAACTGAGAAATAAGAAAGTTAAATTTCCTCATCCAATTCTTAACAGAAAGTTTAAGCAAGAAGAATTCTTCTGAAAAGAACTTCCGTATCAGCTGTTTATGTTCAATCACCTTAAAGCAAATTGACCGAGGGTTACTTCCAACTCGTTCCCTCGTTATACCTAACACAGAAGACATTTTGTAAGCCAGTTTGTTTTTCTTCACTAATACGAGTTTGACCTTCGGTTATGAATGCCAAGCAACAGCAATATGCGTTGCAGTAATACGCCATGAATGAATCACTGCCTTATCGATATTGCTTTTACATGTAACATTCATTCAGAGGAATCTTGCCTTACAGTCACTAAATACTTTTTGAAAATACTAGCTACTTGAAGTTTTGTCTCAGCTCCCAATGTCATAATCCTTTCTAATGTTCACTGTCATTATTTCTCTAATAGAAAATTACCACGAACATTGAAAAAAAAAAACCTTTATGTAATGTTTCCGTTTCCTATAGTAGATAGCAATCATTGAACTGACAGATTAGAAAAGAAAAATACATTATCTGTAGAAAAAAAACAACAGAAAAAACAGTACAACTATTCGTTAAAGTCAACGATCTGAGTAATTTCAAAACCATACAGGTTGATTATGCTACTTTGTTGGTTTTATATAAGGAGAGTAAGATACTTTGTATCGTGTATACCATTGACTAAGAAACTTTGTTTCTTATATACTTAGAGAGGAGTTTTGGGAGAGTTGACTAAGAAACTTTGTTTGGTGAAAGAAGCTGATTTCCGTATCTCCGAATTTTTGTCAAAAGTTATAGCACTTCAGATAGTGAAGTTATTTTCGATTTATTATAAAGCTTTCAATCAGTAGTGATATGAATATATATATATATTCAGTTCGAAAGAATCGAGAGAAAATATAGAGGTAAAAATAGTGAAGTTATTTCTAATGAAAGTGCATTGATTCATTGGTCAGAGTGAGGTTTTTCTCTTACGATATGAAACTGATTAAAGTATGCTGTTCTATTTATCTACTTGGTGATAATACTCAGTGTTATGGAATATGTTGAAAGCTTGAACGAGAGAGAATCAATCTGGAAGTAAAATGATATCTATGATTTTGTGTGTTCGTTCTTTAATTCCTTCAAAGATAAATGGTAGTGAAAAAGGGAAAAAGAGTGTTTTCTTGTGGTGAAGGATTAACATCGTGTGGTGTTCTTTGTTATATTTTATGTGGAGTACTTGTGTGTTATTCCTAGTAGTAGTATAGGAGTAGTTAGAATCTACGTAGGATGTTGTTTCCTTTTCAAGATATTAAGTATTCCCTATTTCACTGAATATAAAGAAAATTTCGCGTCTAATTATATCTACATATCCCAGGTTGAGGGATCAGTATCACTGGCGAAGTTGAAAGATACGATTTTTGCTTCCAGTAATTATAGAGTAGGGGAAAGTTATCATTCTTGAAACAAAATTTTTTATGTTGAATAACTCAACTAGGTTATTTGAATTCCTGGAAATTAGATCAAGTAGTCAGTTACAGGATATTAAGAAAAGAAAAAGAAAAAAGAGAGTTTTTGTTTTTGAACTTCCTAGTGATACGAAGTATACAGGGGACGTCATCCCTGAAGTAGTTCTTTATTTTCATTCAATATAGACGTTGTAGAGAAAACATATGTAAGATTTCCTTTCTTGCGTATTTAGAAGACAAGAATTCCAGTAATTTTCATTATATGGATTTTGTTATTAAATTTTCTATTCCTCTAAAAAGAAAAGAAGAAAAAATAAAAACAATAAATCACATATTATTTCTATACCAAACTTCTGAAATTTTCATTAAACTTAAATAAATCTATGATAGTACCTTACTCAAAACTTTTGCGGCATTTTGGTATTTGTGTATCCTTAGGTTGAGAATCACAGGTGAACTTATTAGGAAAGCGAAGAGTGGTATGGTAAGTTTAATGGTGTGTGTGATATTATGCTTTTCTAATGTAGTTACACTTTTATGTCCTTTCACCAAAATAGCTGGAATATTATTTCAGATAAAGGGAATTTATCTCGAAATAGAACATAAGAGCTTTTACTATTACTCCAAGACAATAAAGAAGACTTTTGTTTTCTTTTTAATAGGTCCTTATTGGAGTGCTCTTAAACAAACGAAACTGTTTGTTGATATAGAATTTAGTTTATTCTCAGCTAAACATG
>JAGDQP010068649.1:0-10993 GCA_022664845.1 Lepisma saccharinum
TTTGCCGACAGAGTAATTTATTAAGTCATTATTCGTGATAAGAGGAACGGTCTCCAAGATAATCTTTGTGAGAAAGTAGAGCAACCTTCTGATCTAATACGTCATATTTAGGAAAAGTACGTTTCAAACTGAAACACGTAAACGATGAAAAAAAAAAAATGTCATATTCTTTTGGAAACTTAGATTTTATACTTTATTTTTTAAATGGTCTCCCATCTGGGCGAAAGAATGTTGGAATGCAGCCGGCCAGGGTCTAGTTTCTAAGTACCATCCCCGACAATTATCTGGTGTGACTGAGGAAAAGCCTTCAGAAAACCTGAATTAGGATGATCAGTCCATGGGATCGAAGCCAGGACCTTCAGATTGATTGAATTGTTTTCAACGTTCTAAACGAACTCCTGAGTTTTTATAAAAGAGACCTTCAGTTTTTCGTAAAGTAAACTCAGACCCACTCTGTTCAAAGAATCATGTCGGGAATTGATTTGCCCACGAGACGAGACCAGACAGAACTCACGTAATATATATAATATGCATCTTTTCGAGATATGTTCTGGACAAGATATTTGCGAGACGATATAGACTCAGTCTCGTCTCGTGGACCACACTAGTCGGGAATTGAACAGGTGACCACGCGCTAATATCTCGGCTACCCCCAGGTCCCAGGACCTCCGAAACGGATTGAAAGTTCGTAACGGAAGTGAAATGTCGTCATGCTATGTTTAGTTTCAAATCAAATCAGTGCTCATTTCCTAAAATTTATGAGAAGACATAATATAACACATCCGATGACGTCATAAATTCCTGATGATTTCTAGATTTTTTTTTCTACAAAGAAAAGATTTTTTTTTTAACAAAGTTAATGAACGAAATTGTTTACTTTCTGACCGTTCCTCCTTTGACCGTATTTTGTTTAAATGAATTTCATATATTTTTATTAATAAGGTGTGACTTACTACAATACAGTTTTTGTAGATTTTGTCTTTGTACTTGTAATAATAATAATATGTTCCTACACTTTGAGAACGTTATATATATATATATATATACCTTGTTTCTTCCGAGCGGTGAATAGTTATAACAAATAAAAGCAAGGCTGTGATATGAATAACACTGCTATTACTATGAGAAACTAACTGCAATGAATTGGGTGACTAAGGGTTGATTTTCATGAAAGCTTGCGTTGCTTGCGATTTGGATGAGTAGCCAATTGAAACACGCGTTTTATTGCGTGTTCTAAGTGAAACACGTGTTTCAATTGCCAGAGGTAAGCGCTTTACCATTGAGCCACCATGGCCTGGGAATTCCGAAATGTCGGAATTCTGGGAAATTCCGGAACAGACTTCGGACTTTCGAACACCCCTAACTGCGAAATCCGAATAGTCTTCACCCAAATCACAAGCAACGCAAGTGTTCATGAAAATCAGCCCTAATTCATGAATTGAAATTTTGTTCCCTTCCATCATAATTTTTTTTTTTTTTTGCTCCGCTTTGTAAATATTTAGAACCTTATTAAAGTTGTTTTCAAATGGGAAACGTTTTTCATTCACAGTGAATCACGTTTAAGTATTTAAGCAACGTTATAAATTTTTACCTCTCTTCCTTTTTTTAGCAGTCTTAGGTATCTACTGCGAGAAAACAAATTGGCAACATTGTAACCACGTGATTGGACAGATTTAAAGAACTTTTTTAGCGAAAAACTTTTCCCATTTGGAAACAACCTTAATTCACCTTTATGTAAAGATTTTCAGCTTGGAAACAAGTTCATTGAAGGAGGAACAGAGTAAAATAATATCCAGTTCTCAAATCCAGGACTCCCGTCGTTGGACAGGTGCTAGAGCATTGAACTATCGGCCGCATGACCAAGTTCTATGCATGTTGTGTATTTCACGGGCCACAAGCTCAACTTTGCTATTATCGAAAACCAGGGTATTCATCCCGTTAGAATACACTATTTACACAAAAGTTGCTTGTGTAGCTAATCGATCAGTGCTACAACACATTTGTAGATCCAGAGAGGAGAAGCCGGTGGCGCCCTCTTCTCTTCAAGGAAAAATATTTTAATGAATATAAAAAATTTACCTGAGGAAAAGCTTCGATTTGTTTACGAGAAAATATATCAACTTTTGACAATAATGGATTAATATTCCATGATAAAACTTAGTAATATCCGGGGAAATATAAATGTATACTTAAAAAAAAATAATTTAGCAGGAAAATATCGAAAGTGTCCCTAGTCCGTTCTTCAGAGATATGCCCCCCGCTCACGAAAATCTTAGATCCGCCCCTAGTGTAACATCTACCTAAGAAGTGGAAGATAGTAAGTCCTGGAATCATTTACTCTGTAAATCTTTCAATTTATAGGTTACTTATCTAAAGCTAAAATATAAAATTACAATAGTTAATCATATTCATATGTATGTAACTGCTTATTTAACTAAGATACAGAGCGTTTTTCGATTAAGTATTTCCAGCATTTTGAGTTCGTAATACTGGTGTTACTAGATATATGAACTCACTCGCAATGTTTATTCGTGTTATAAAATAATAATTACTTTTGATTGGGCGCACAGCACCATGAGAACGTTGTTCTACTCCCGGTACATGCGCAGGTGACACTTGTTATTCATATTTTAACTTCTTGTGACTATCATGAACTTTCCAGATATGTTGATGATCTAATAGAACATGAAAGACTCGTTTCTCAAATACAATGTTGAGCTCTTTAATAATACATATTTTTTGACAAAATTACTTCCATTGTAATCCCTTCCCCATCATAATTTAAGAATTGAATTGAATTTATGCTCTTTAAGCATCTTGCGCTCAGATCCTCACAGTTTTAGAAAATGAACGAGTGAATGTATTGAGTAAGATCACACTAAGGCCTGCTTGACACGGAAGCATTTATGCTACGATAAATCTTAGCGCTAGCAGTGTGACAGTGCGAAAAGCAAAAATATTATGTATTTATACCATAGCATCTTGTTCTATTGTAGCATTCTTGTTTTAACACTCTGAGATTTATCGGAGCGTAAATGCTTCCGTGTGAAACGGGCCTAACAGAACACTTCAGCAAGAATTTGTTCAGAAAATGATTCATCACCGATATAGTCTTCAGAAACAATACACCAAGAACCGAAAACCCAAGGAGCACAAAATAGTTGGAACAACATTGAGTTATTCTCCAACCAATCAATTTCTCAGCCGTACTGGCCTATACACGATGGATCCATGTTCAGTTTGGTTGGAAAATCCTAACAGTCTAAGCTTGTAACACAACCATGTTTCAACGTAATCGTTATTGTCCCAATCATTAGGCTAGTTTTTCATACAAGTGTGTGTTACTTGCGATTTGGGTTAGTTGCCAATTGGAACACGTGTTTTGTTGTGTGTTCTAACTGTAACACTTGTTTCAATTGGCTACTCATCCAAATCGCAAGCAACGCACGCTTGCAAAAAAAAGCAGCTTTCAAATTATTAAAGTAATCAAGTCAAGATATATAAATTTCAGGTAGACTATTCCCGTGCTTTAATCCTCATTGTATGACTGACATGTGACGTCACTTGGAAGATACCGTAGATTATAAGCAGATCAACATAAGCTCGATGTTTATTATGCTACGCGTTCATTGAGGATTTATATGGTTTGTATGTTGTTTTTTAACAAACGTATATTGTTTCCAATGCTCTCCAGACAAGAAGTACAATCTGAAGTGCTGTGATTAATTGTTATTTTTACTACAAATTGACTTCTTTTGATTTCCCATCACCTTCAATCGCTAGTGTCGCTAGTATCGGGCCCTCTACAGGTATTCGCTCGAACTTCTTAGTTTTCATACGTAATATTTATTATTCGATGGTACGGGATCTTTCAACTGACGTCATCAGCAGTAATAATTCTAAAAATGGACCGTTCTCTGTAACCTATCTAAATGTTATATACGTTGTTTACACATCAAATTTCCACAAAATGATAAACTGTACAGCACAACGGCTATTTTATCCTTTGGCTGAGCACCATTTTTTAATTTTTTAATACGAGTTGTCCACGAGACATTTACATACAAATGTATGTGTCAAAACTTCAGCTCAAATGCCATATTGTTTATATAACACCACTATGATCTATTGAATCTGTACGTTCTTACGCTAAATTTCAGTTTATAAAATTGGGAAATTTGTTGGCTTGTAGTCTAGTAACAGGCTTTTAGTTCAAATTAATAACATTATTACTCTCTTTGCTGTAAATAACGTCCCACTACAAGGTTTTAGCAGTGTAGTGGATTATGAATAAAATGCAACTTTTATCCATCACGTTGAGATTAAAATGACGTAACTTTTTGAAAGGAGTTCAGTACTTGACGTCACCTTGATTTAAATGCTGCTTTCCTTGCAACAGTTCCACAGCAACGCCACTTCCCAATATTTGTGTGAGTTACGGTCAGTTCTACAATCGGCCGCTACACTTCAAGTCAGCGCTAAGTTGAGGCCAAGTCTGATATTGGCCAATGAGAGTACGCAAAATGAGGGTTCGTCTCAACTTAGCGCTGACCAGAAGTTTAGCGGTCGATTGTAGAACTGACCCTTAGAAACACTTAAAATGATAGTAGTTTGTGTTTATCCTTCTAATGGGAAAGATGCGGAATTGGTTCCATTTATTTTCGCGGACCGTGGATCTTCTGGCGTCCATACTTTGGCAAACATTGTTCCGTTGCCTCCATTTTCTTTGTTGCTACTCCACGAGAGGGAGTGACCAGCGTAAGGACCATTATCTCCGCCTGAAATAAGAATAAAGAAGAACATAAAATAATACGTGAATATTTGTGACATGAAAATATTATCAAATTAAATACATAATATATAGGAAATAAAGGTTCAAGTATATATCAGAGGCATTTCTTCTACGTAGCAATCGAGGTACTTCCTACAGTCAAAAGAGATATATTTAATAGAAAATATTAATTGTTTTCACGAAAATGGAAGTTAAGGTATGAAAAATGCATGTAGAGAATTTGGTTGAATATAGGATGGCAACATTGAGTCAAAGAAAGCCATCTAGCCGGAAGAAATCATGATACAGAAGATTTGAAAGAATTACTGATCCTACACTTTATAAAAATTACGAATCGCTACTGTTGATTCAACTGTGTGGGTTCAATTTGAGGAGTCTCAGTGTATAATTTGTACATATCATTTGAAATATTGTCAGTGAGCGCACATACTGGGACCAGAATCTACAATCTTTCTATATAGCTAATCAAATGAGGTTGCATGAAAAATTAGTGTTCATTGTTCATTCCAACATTGTGAATTTGTATAGCGTATGTTACTGACGTACATGTTCACTAAGTTTATGATCGAAAGGGTGTACCTAGTAGATATTCCTAATGTAAGGATTAATCGTCAAGTAACTGACAGTACACAATAGACAATCATAGAAATACCTCTAGGCAGCATTCTCCAGCGTGCAACTTGGATTATGATTGGCTGAGCCAATGACAAGTCTTCAGTCATTAGTTGTTGAAATATTGCATCGTTTGTGACGATGCCGTGCCACATTTGGGCACCTCTAGCTCCAAAATCACACATGTTTCGAGATGTCTTCCAAGGAACTCCCCTCTTCCCTGTTTCAATGTCAGGAATTCGCACTTCAATTGATGACAATCACTTTCTGAACACACTGTATACGATTATATCATTATTACAATAAATGTCCTATCCAGAGACTGGATTATCACCCGGAGGTCCCGGGAAAAGGTAATCCAATAGTGATTTTCCATTGCCTTCCCTTGGGTGAAAATGATGTTAGTATATCCGAAACAAGAGATCTCCGAAATACTTGTATCCTTCCTGTGGATTGAGTAAGGGATCATTAGTTACATCGGCCCTTTGCAAGAAAAGTGTCACAATTCAAAATGTTTCAATTTTCTTTTTTCTTTTCTTTCTGTAAAGCATTTTAAAACCATTCATTCTCCTTCTTTGACAAAAATGTCACAAATCTATCTACATCGGTGGCCGGTAAACAGGAAAGCATTGGATGGATTTTCCATATAGCTCCTTAAGTAATACATCACTTCTTTTTCTCCACTGTAAAATTATACTTTTTTGAGTTGTGACACTTTTCTTGCAAACGTGTGGCATGGCAATGAGCGAAAGCACTCATCAACTACAGTACATTATCTGGCTGATATGCCCGCCCGTTGGTGACAGATGAATTAAATATGTTATCAACATTCACAGCTGGAAATATTTTTTTAAACTGATTGGCAACACTGACTACTGCGGAACACTGACTACCTCTATGACCTGTCTCAGTATCGAATACACATGTACGAAAAATTTGGTTCATAGCAACGAAGTCGTGTACATCTTTACAAATAAAGACATTTGTATAAATTGGATTTTAAAATAGGTTGGAAACACTGACAATTGGGATGCTTGGGAACGGGGACAGTATTTTCCTATTGTATAGAATAATGTTTGTGACAAGTTTGGTGCTGATACATCTGACGATATAGAGACAAATTTTAAAAAAATGCATTTTTGAAAAAGGTGGCAACGCTGACAACATGGGACGCAAGAGCTAGGACGGATTACCTATGGCTTGACCCAGTAACTAAGGAACTCGTATTCAAAATTTAGTGGAAATCAATGGAAGGATGTAGATTTGTATAACATACAGACAGAGGCCGACAGACAAATTTTTCATTTTATTTTCATTAATAAGCTGGAGAGGTAGTTATGGTCTCAGCCCGCGCCAAGCTTGTGGAATGACGTTCCTCGGTGACTATTATTATATATCATTCATATATTATGCCATATATGTATAACATCATACAGTAAGCTCTTCTATCATTCCATTACCCATACAGCAGAAAATTATGTTTGAAACAATGCTAAAAGTTATTCGAAATTATTTCTTGAATTATACACGCCGTGTTTCCAAAATATACCTTTAAAACTTTTCAAGATTATTTTTAAAGAATCACTCTATATTTTTAGAACCTTTTCTTATATTTTAGAAAAATAGTTCTAGTAATTTTGAGAATATTCTTTAATTTTAATCTATTCGGTCGACACTCCACGAGGGGTCCGTGGGAGTGCTAAGACTAATGCTTTTACTATTCACCGTATCTCAGACCTCACTCGTTAATTACCATTTACATCCTTTTTATTGGACGGCAGGTTATAGAAAAAAAAAAAATATAGGGATTTTGCTAGATATTCTATCGATATACAAAGTTTGGTTATGATCAGAATTTTTGACATCTCGATGTTTGCGTGTTAGTTTTGGCTGTTTGAATGTTGCTAGGTCTCACACAGTAAGCAAATACTTTGAAAATATTTTAAAGAAATCAACAATTAATTCTATGTCGATTAAGAAAATATTTTTGAATCGTTTTTGAACATATTTTCTAAATCGTACACTTTATTTAGAGAATATACTCTTAAAACGTTTAGAAAATGTTCTTATAATGTATATGGATGTGATTGTAAATATAGCCTATGTAATTCAGAAAACATTTTACCTATTTTTAATAATTTTATCCTTCATGGACAAAGGAAATATTTTAACCAATATTTTGAAACTATCTTAATTGAATGGATTTTATATTTTATGTGTGGTCTTCAGGCATCTAAGACAGGCTGCTATGTATAGGCTAGGATCTGTTTAGGTTAGCCCAATTGTTTTTTAGAAAGCTCACTAATGTTATAAATTGAATTATTATTATTATTTATTTGTTTTGAGCTTTATTATATATATATGTAATTAAATAACTTAAATTGTTTCAATCGAAACTGCTTTATAATAGAGTTTACTTGGTAATGCTTGCGATAGTGGTGTAGGATGTGAACCAGAGATGGCGCAGCGATAAGTTTTGCAAGTTTGTAGGAATTAGTGAATGAAAGGTAATTTATTGTACATTGAAGTTTGAATGCAACGAACCTCGTTATTATTTTACTAAAGCAAACTATAAGGCTTTAAGATTCTTGTATATTTTAGTGAATTATGATGTTATAATTATTAAACGACTATGTTATATTTTGTACCAAGGATGGTAAAAGGCTATGGTCGATACTTGTATATAGACACACAGAGACACAGATATATTTCTCTGATTAAAGTTCTTAAATGAATATTACCTGTTTTTATGTTGAAGTTAATTTCTTTTCTAAGGTGAAACACCTTAGGCTGAAGAAAATTATCGTTGGGTTTCGCCCCACCACAGTGCGTAAGCCGTGGTCTATCTAAAGTTGGGCATCTCAACGTTCATGCCGCAACATTCTGCTTGGAAGTTCGAAAGGTACCCACACATCCCTGAGAGAGTCGTGAATAAAGCTTAGCCGAAGCTCGTTGTTGAAAGTTATATTATTTATTGTATTATATAGTTAAACTAACGCCTAGATAGAGGGTTATTTCAAGGCTGGGATAAGGAAGGAGAAACGATGAGGAAAGGTATCAGCCAGGGTCTAAGCTGAAGGTATCATCCCAGCATTTGCTTTGTGACTGAGGATAGTCTCTGGAAAAACCTATGTCAGCATGGTCCGCCGCTGGAATTGAACGCACGACCTGTTAAGCCAACGCTCTACCACTGAACCACGGCGTGAGTACCAATGCAGCTTTGGTAGGTGATGCTCACAGCCGCACACAACCATACAATCAAATTTCATCCGGCAGATGCCTGTGTCAGTGGTTCAACCAGGCATGGAATTAATTCCTCTCTCTCTCCAAGAGAGATACATGATGTAGTAACATTGTATACAAGGGATGACAATTACAGAACGCCTCCCTTAGTTTCCACACACACACTCATGTATTCTCCGCCACATTCATTCCCGAACAAACTGGAAACAAGGCCATAACTCGCTGCGTACTCACGAAGTGTAACGAAGGACCTTCCGTCAAAAAGCAGATGAACGTTTGCACATTTCCAGAAAAGTGTGATGTTTTCCAATTTCCCCATCTAACGTTCAGGTTCGCTGCTAATGGTGTGAAATGTGTGAGTTCATCAATACACCTTTTGACTGCGAGGTCAGCGATCACTGGCACTCTTGAAGTTTAGCAACAGTAGAGGAGAGGAAGGCACACGTAAAAAAAAATCGAAGGGAGACTCAAACAAGGGTCTCGGGATGTGTTCATAGTGATGTAACCTAGTAGTAGCTGTAAAATGTCGTGAAACTTTCGACATAATTATACGACCAACAAGAACCTATTTTCGGAGCCACACTTTACTTAGAGATCCGACTAGAACACTTTCCAGCATAGGTGTCAATTTGAAGCCGACTTAAGTCAATCTCAAACTCGCGAGAGAGCTTCAACCTCAACCGCACTCAACCTCGACCCTGCGCTTGGGCTTCAACTTCGACCTCGAGTTTGAACTTCATCCTCGACCTTACGTCTTGAGATCGAAGTCAGATGAGGTTGAGGTTGGACTTCGCGAGATTCAACATCTTTGCTTTGCAGTACCCCTGGAATCCTAGCTTTCTCCTTTTCGGTTAGGTAAGGTTAGGGTAGATAGGGAAGATAAAAAATATGCGCTGGTGACAGTTCTATGACGTACGCCAGTCTCGTTTAGGTAAGGCTAACTAGTGATGCGTAATGGAAATTTTCCGGGGGAGAGCAAAAGTTCAAATTGTGAAAATATAATTTTTCCCGGCATTCAGTTCCAAGGTTGGAAATATACTATCTAGGAATGTATTATTCTTTTTGTTATAGTGCTTTTAAGGTTTACAAAAGATTTCCACAAATCACAATTGATCAAAAAACAAACACTTGTTACCACTTGTGCCTTTGCACACTCAGATTCATAATAATGGACGAAAGATGAACTTTCAAAATCCAACAAGTTACCCGATATGGCAATAATGAACTAGTAATCATCGTAGATTTAACCTATAACTGTCCTGATGGGGTCCAACAGACCCAAAAAGTTACTTTTGCCATAGTATCTTTGTTTGTGTTCAGTGGATGGCTCTGTGAGTATGTTTATTCTCATACAGCTCAATGCTTATTTGAATCGTTTGTGGTACAGTTCCATATAGTTCCGGTAATTCGTCAGCCTAGCCACGTGTGGTCTAGTAGGCCTCATATGCATCTATGTGTAATACATTTTTCATCGTAAAATTAATTTGAACCAGTAATAGAAACGGAAACCAATTGTAACTACAAGAAACCAAATTAATCGAAAAAACAAAACAAAATAAAAAATCAAGGAACTGAAACCAAATTCATTTTGGGCTTCAGCATCTAATACTGTGAAGTCTTATGCGCCCGCTTGGTCCGTCTGTCGACAACTTTCAACTCAGAAACTACTAGGGCTAGAAAGGTGGTTGAGGTGTCGTTGGAAAGGTCTCGGCGAGACTAGCTCAAACCCGTATCATTCATTCAGATTGCAGGGGCGGTTTCCAAGTTTCATGGGGGTCAACTTTGGAACTACTGGAGATAGGAAGATAGTTGATGTGTCGTTAAACTGTCTCACCGCAATTTTTGATAGCAACATTGGTCATATGAATACGATGCTCACTGCTGAAGTCTGGCGGTACCTTACGTGCACAGTCCCCCGACTGGGCTCGGCCTCACTTGTTTTATTTCGATTTCTGTTTTACTCGAAACCAAATTCAACAAAAATCTTTTGATTTCTGATTCGAAACAGAAGCCATAACAACTAGAGAACCTGAAACCGAAACCGAATTATCTGCAAATCTTTTGTATCAGAAACCGAAACCAAATTCATTAAAAATCTTTTGTTTTCTGATTCGGTTACCATCCCTGATTTGAAATATTCTATTAGTGAAAAATAGCCAGGGAAAAAATTCATAACTGAGAGTGAAACTGCGACTACTGAACCACCGAGTCAGGCCGAATCAGATCATGAGAAAGTGGCCTCAGATTTCACGACCTCGAATTATTAGGATGTTTTCTAATTAGTGACGTGCTTTCTTTACATCTTTACAATTGTACACTAAGATTTATAGAAGATGGAGGATTAAA
>JAGDQP010068650.1:0-10993 GCA_022664845.1 Lepisma saccharinum
AATGTTTGTAGGTTGCCTATTGATTGTTGCAGGTTTTGGAAATTTAACGTAAAGTTTAATGATAAAGTTTCTGGTAGAGTTATATATTCCATTGTCAGTTCAATTGCTCGTCTTGTTGGTAAGCTTAAGTAATCTGTTATGATGCGTTCAAATTGGTTGTATGAGATATAGTAATTGCATATAGAAACAATAGATGTTTCTTATATAATGACAAATATTTCAAAGACTGCGTTTCTGATTTTATAACAAAAACTGCATACTAGTAATGTTAGTGCTGAGTTGTTCAACTCGGTGATTGTCCTAGAAAATTGTTTGTTTTCGTGTTCCATCTTCTTTTCCATCCTTTGTTTTAGATTATTTTTTATTTTTTTTAAAAAAAATGTCATATGTTACGTGTTAGCTACTTGTAGTCCTGAAAACCGCCACTAATTAGCGTCTCACTCAGTGTCTCTTTTTCTCGTCCGTTAAATGATGCCATCTGTCGTGGTTATTTGAAAACTTATTTTCCTGGTGAGTCCAGATTGATTTTTTCGTTCTTTTCTTCTTCCAATATGCATTATTTGCTGTACTGTTAAAATAGTAACCAAGTGGTAGTCAATGTTTATAGTAACCAATGTTTATTGCTTATTGTCTTCGTGATAAGAGTGAATTCTATCTACTGCGATGTCCTGTACTTTTTTGCGAAACCCTTCCGAGGATTGAACTCTATATAAATTTTTGTTCAATTTTTCTAGTATAGTACACTTAGTGACGTAATGCGAAGTCTACTCCTCAGTTCGTTCAATCTTTCTCTTGGCAAAGAATACCTTGACCACAGATGCAACTGGAAATTCAATTTGTTTATGGATTTTGTCATAAAATCTTTTTTGTTTCACGAAGTGCTCATAAGTATTATTGGCGGCCTCTTGTCTCAGTTTTGATAAGTCTTCCCTGGGTATTTGGGTTATAATACTGATGTTGAATGCACAGTCTGCAGCAGCCCTCGGATTATAACCACAAAGTAGGAAAATTGGGGCCTGCTTTGAGCTCGTGTTTGGGAAGTAATTATAGCTGAAGACTGTTTTTTGCAACATTTGTGGCCAATTGTCGATATTTTCCTGGACCTTATGCTTAAGTATAGCTTGAAGAGATTTGATACCTCGTTCCACCACCCGAATTCTATTATGATTGAACGTTGGGCTATACTTGAGTTCAATGTTGTATTTTGGGCGAGTTCTTTTATAGCCTTGTGTTAACTGCATGCTAGTCAAGGTACAAAACTCTCGGTGGGCCATAAAACATGAATAAGTCATCTTCTAGGACTGTAGAAACGGACTGTGTATTGAGATGTTCAGTTATCCTTGCTGTCATATGGCGCGTGGTACGTTCGATTCCAACGTTGATGTAGAGAGTTTTGCCGTTGTATGGAATAGGACCACATTTATCAAACGCCATCTCCTCGCTAATTTTCTTTATTGGGCGATGAAGTAATTCACCATGCTTCTTACAGGTGTTCTTTTTTAATACCTGACAGCTGGAACACTGACTAGTATATAATCCGATTAGCTGTTTCATCTTCGGGAAATAATACTTTTGTAGATAATGTTCGTACACTTTGGTTACTCTAAAATGGCCGCTGACAAGGCTAGCGTGTACTTCCTAGAATAGTTTTCTTGCCAGCGTCTGTAGTATGCACAAAAGGTATACCTTGCCGTATCGTGGTCTTTTTTGTACTCTATAAAGAACTTTGTTCGTGATAGTGTATAACTGTGCTGCTCCTATTGCACTATTTAGTATCGGTTCTATGCCTTTTAGTGCCAGTATTATGCCAGAAAAAGGATCTTTTTCTTGTTCTGTGATTAACGTTTCATTTGAGATGTT
Source organism: Lepisma saccharinum (assembly GCA_022664845.1). Taxonomy (NCBI): domain Eukaryota; kingdom Metazoa; phylum Arthropoda; class Insecta; order Zygentoma; family Lepismatidae; genus Lepisma; species Lepisma saccharinum. Next base: position 1,861 of record JAGDQP010068650.1, read on the forward strand.
ATGATGGATGCGAAGGTTTTCATCTAGTGTGCTAGAACGGAAGACTAAATCTTGTTCTGAGGTGGAAACTATATAAGTGGTTTTTACTCTGTTGACCACGTTTTTTGCATTTTGTTCTTCTCTCTTCAATTGTCTGTCATCGACGTCTTTTTCAATGTCGGTAGTTTGTTCCAGTCGACTTATTATGTCTGTAGGTTGATCTTTTCCTTGTCTGTGACGTACTTCAAACTGAAAATCGCTAATGTATCATCTTACACGTTCAAACTTTTCAGTACGGTCTGACTGGTTCTGTAGATTGACTAGAGTTTTGCTATCAGTGAACAAAATAGAGGTCTTGCCATAATAAAGTACTGAAATTATCTGAGGCAATACAAATTCGCTGATAATTATTGGGCCCAGGTGCTGCTGTTTCATTCAATCTTTGACAAGCGTCTTGAACAGTATGATACCACTTTTTCCATATTTGTCTTAGGGTCGTAAGTTGCCAATATTCCGCCGACTTGTATTTTACTGCTGTCCCCATGTACTGTAATTTCTAAGTTGTCATCAAAATGTGGCAGATCTGGTGCATTTAGAATGTCTTGCTTTAATTGAACAGAAATTCTTCCATTTCTTCGTTGGATGAAAATTTAGTTGCTTTTGAGAGAGCTGCTTGAAGAGTACATTTGCTCAGTGTATCTATCTATATTATTCCTTATAAACGAGGAAAGTCCTAAAAAGACAGTAATAGCCGTTTAGTTCTGGGGCGACAAAATTCTTGTATCTTCTCTGCAATTGTTGGAGAAATCATAATATTTTCATCACTTACTTTATGTCCTAGTACATATAGTTCTGAGTAGAATAAGTGACACTTTTGCGGTTTGGGTCTGAAGTTATGTCTTCGAAGTTTCTTTAGGAGAAGTTCTAATGATTATATGTGATGATGGCCGGAGAAATCGCTCACCACCAGATCGTCTGCGAATGATGTGAGAGTCAGGTAAACCCTCTAATATTATTCTGGTTGCAATGGACAAAGATTGAGCGCTAGTTGCATGTTCCATCACGCATTTTTTGAACTGGTAGTTTTTTCTAGTGTGCGGTACTTCGAATGACATGTATTTCAAGCTACTGTGATGTAAATCTAACTGATAGTAGCTCGCTGAGATGTCCAACTAGGATATCAGAGTCTTTCCTTTTAAACTATTCAAAACATCTTCGGTGCTTTGAAATAGAATGGTCAAATACTTAGTATATTTGTTACAAGACCGAAGATTTAACACTAAACGAAATACTTTAGAATTAGGCTTGCAGACCATCAACATAAGAGATGAGAATTCACTTGGACTTGTCTCCACTAATTATGTTTGCTTTTAGCAAATCATCTAGCTGTTTATCTTGCTGGGCACGCAGAGCAACAGGAACCGAAGGAGATCTGTTGTGGAAGCTAGCTACTTTGTCTATTCTTACACGGTGTACATAACCCTTAAATTACTCTATGTCATTTGGAAAATATGAAAAGGTATCTGTATACTTGTATAAAAGTTTGTGAACTTGTTCCTTTAATTTTACGTCCAAATTCGGATTTATATCAACAGCAGATATGTCAAAGTAATTTTCTGTAAATGTTAGTATATTTTCTATTTCTTGTTTTGTCCTGTATCTATAGACATTATCCATGTCCTCGTTTTTTATGTCTTCAAATTTGAGAGAAATTTCTTCTACATTTTTGTTAGTGTGCTACTGGAGTATTTCAAGTTTATTTTCTTTGACGTTGGGTTAATTACGAGAATTGTACAGTCATTCACAAGCATTTTTAATGATAAATTTCTTAACCAATATTTGTCACGTAATGACTGTAACAAATGGATATATATAAATGCTGACTGCTGTTTTTCTTCCACGATTTTGACTTGAATAGGAAGCAGAAAGTAGCTTCTAGCTGGTTATGTGTTTGGTGATTATCACGTCAGCAGAAATTTTTTCTTCCACTTGTTTTAGGACAGCTTACGAAATGGATGTTTCTCTATTTTCTTCATGTGGTATTATGTGTTTCCTTCGCTTTTTATAGAAAAAAATATTTTCTTCCATGTCCAATTTTGCTATCAGTCTTTTTAGAAGATCTTGTCCAATTAAAGGTCCTACCTATTCTTGGTCAATTATACGAAAATAATGATGTGTAAGAACTGTTTCCAATTTTGAATTTAATTAATGCAATAAAATTCATTTGGACAACTTTTTCACGGACATTTGTGACGTATGGAATTAATTTACATTTTTTTGGTATTTGTGACCTAGACCATATGGAAATTGTACTAGCTGGATCTATGACAGTAGGAATTATTTCATCACCGATACGTATATTGATCATAGATTTGTTTCTGTCGGTATTATATTTCACTATTTCCTTATTTTATGTTGTTGTCAACTGACCATAAAATATTGATGAATCAGCTGCGACAGGTCCTTTTGGTGAAAGTTGAGCTTTCTCCTTATTTGTTTCTCTCTGCGTCCGCGGACTTTTGTGAATTTTATTCTGGGTCCGGGAAGCAGTCTTCAGTTTCCCAAGTCCGTGTCCTTCTTTTCACGGTGACAGCAAATCTGTGCTGAGTGCCCTGGCTTAAAACATATGGCACATGCTGAAACTAAGGCAGATCGACTGATTTTTCTCACCATCTTTTTTTGTTATTTTGTGCCCCGTTTTTCCTTCCTTTTTATTATTATAGTACTTCTCATTCCCGTTCCTCCTGTACTCTTGCTTCTGGCTAGTATTACTATTAATAACCATTAGCGACAATTCAGCCAATTTGTTGGTGATATTCTCCAAACTATTTTGAGATTGGTGTGTCCGACTAGGAGCAGGATTGACTTGTTGTATTTGGTAGGTTGAGGTGTAACTAATGTTCTTGACGGGTTCTTTCACAGGGGCACTGGTTGGTTACTATACCAAGCAAGAATGGGATGTTGGGGAAGGTGTGGTTATATTGTGAATTTGTTGGTTGATATACATGTATTTCGTTAGGTAGCTCAGGTTTTGACCAAGGTAAAAAAGTTCTTATGCTTGAGAATGACTCGTAGGGATATACTTGGACAGGTCGTTCTGGATCTCCATTTCGAAAGTCTATTATGGGTTCATGTGTGGTCCATGCAGGTAAAGTTTGTGTTGTTGCCGATTGTTGGTTTCGTATTTGATGAAAAGCTTGTTGCCTACTTAGATTTTCTATACGCGAAATTTGGCTATTTTGAAACTGGCCGTATGGCTTCTGGTAGTCCAACTGCGGATATATCTGCCCTGTAATTGCGAATTGGATTATTGATAGAAGTTCTTGAAGTTTGACCCTGTTGTGCTTGGTTTACTAGTGCTAGCAATGCTTGAGACTTTTCCATAACTTCTCTCTTCTTTAACAAATCCGTTGATGCCTCAAGTACGTGCAAACGTTGTTGTAAATTGATCATGGATGCGTAGTGTTCTAATGCTATATTTTTTAGAAATTCTTTTTAAGGCCTAATGATAAAAAATGAACTTTCTGTTCCTCAGTCGCGTAAGGAATGTTGTGCCTTATTGTTCGTAATTTCCGTAAAAAATAGGAATCAATAGGTTCATCCTGATATTGTTGCATCGCGTTTATTTCCATCTCCGCCCTATAAAGTGGTATTTTCGGCCTACACAAGCTGATAAGCTTATCTTTCAGCTGTGCGTAAGTTGTCTCGCCTAAAAGATTTTGGGATTTTAATTGGAATACCAAATCCAAAGCTGTATCTTGGAGATACATTGGCAATAGCTCATGCGTTTCGTATAGTCCCACTGTTATAAAGAAGCTAAATGCTAGAACAACATAAAAAATCTGTCCGGGTCCTCGTTAAGTCTGCTGATCGGATTACGTCTGACCAACAGTAACAACATTTCCACTAAAATGCACTTTTCTGAGGTACAGGTACGTCTGTTCTTTGCACGCTTATATGTTCTGGATGCAGTCTTGACGCTGACCACTCGCACAAATAACTCACTCCCGGTGTGAACTGCATCTACAATTCCTATTTTCCACGAGAGTGGTGAAAGATTTTTGTCCTTTAACAACACCATTGTTCCTGGACACAGATTCTTCTCACGGAAGAATCACTTGTTACGCTGTTGCAAACCATTTAGGTAATCCCTGGACCAGCGTTGCCATATGTGCTGGTGATTTTCCGAATCAGCTGCCATCGTCGGAGTCGGTTGCTTATATAGACAGTGAGATCTGGCTCGGGTATAGAAACAATGGGTCGGCCAGGAGTTAGAACGTTTAGCTCATCGTGATTGTCTGAAATGGAGATAAGGGGTCGTGAGTTGAGACACACCTCAATTTGTGCTAATAATATGCTTAATTCTTCAAACGTTACAGTTGCATTCTTCGTTGTTCAAGGCAGGTGTTGCTTCATTGATTTGACTGCTGCCCCCCACAGGCATTCGAAATGTGGAGATTGCCCTGGGATGAAGTACCATGCCTTCGGATCCTGCCGGAAAGAGTCTTTTTCAAACATCTGATATACCTCCTTCAAAGCATTGTTGGCCCCTGTGAAAGCTGTACCGTTATCGCTGTAGATGTTGTAACACTTGCCCCTTTTGGTTATGAATCGCTTGAGTGCTGCTAGAAAAGCCTCTGTGGTGAGATCGGAGACTAGCTCTAGGTGAATCGCCTTGGTAGCCAGGCAAACGAACACACGCACGTAACTCTTTCTGGTGGATCTGTTCCGAGAGAAGGTTGATTTGATATTTATGGGCCCAGCATAGTCCACGGATGTATGCCAAAAAGCTCCTGTGGGCTGCACTCTGCATGCAGGTTGCTGTCCCATCTGTTGCGTTGGTGACTTTGCCTTCAGCCGAAAACACGGTCAACAATGATGGATGATCCTCTTCACAACTTGTCTGCATCGATTAATCCAGTAATTTTGTCTCAATGAAGCTACCAAAAGTTGAGTACCGGCATGCAAAACGTTTTATGCTCCGCTTGTACAATGAGATTTGTCAGGTGAGATTTTGCTGGAAGGATAAGCGGGTGTTTGTTTTCATGAGGAAGGTTGCTATGTTCAAGTCTTCCGCCTACACGCAGGAGCTCGCTCTCGTTCAGAAAGGGACAGAGACTCTTGAGTGAACTTCGGTTTCATACTTGCTGTTCTGTGCGTAAGCCTTGGATTTTTCTGTGCATATTCAGCATGCTATACTGATTTAATGCATGTGTGAAGTGCGAGGCGTAATTCCTGTGACGATAGGTTGCCTGTTCCCTTTTCTGGCGTTGATAATGAATCTCCCGTAATCACTCTAACCAACTTTGATAGACGTGAGAACCTAGTGATGATATCCACAGTGTGATTATGAGTGGCCAACGCAACGACTGTAGTCCTCCTTGCCTCGGGTACCACTTGCGAAACTATGTTACTTGTTAATTGGTGCTATGACTCCCTGGATTCGAACAGCCAATTTGGACCATGCCACCACAGTGTTCGGTGTTGTATGCAATCAGGTTCAACCCTTCGTGAGATCAGGACAGCTCGGTTATCTGCGGATCGACAGTGTTGCCAATCACTGATGTGTGTCACATCTTGAATTTGTGCCACTCGATTTGCATCAAATGTTTTCCATTTTGTGGGTGGAGATGCTAACCAAGCTAGCACGATTTGTGTGCCCGACTACAAGCTAACGCTGTCTATTTTGAGTTGCCAAACTGGTAGAACTTTATGAACCAAATTCGCTAGCATTAGAGGCTCGCATAATTCCAATCGTGTGTGTTTAACTTTCTTCAGAGGCGCCACACGTGACTTGGCGCACAACAGTTATGATTTGGTTACGCCCGCATGAAGCCGAGCGAACGTAGACGCATGCTCCAAATGCGGACTCGCTTGCATCTGCAAAGCCATGTATCTCAATCCTCGTGGGGTTTCCTTCAACCAAAACGAATCGATCAATTTGCAGATCGTTGATGGACGGCAGATTTTTGTGCAGCAGCCAACTCTGGGGGCAACTCATCATAACATTGTATTGGCTGTAGCCATAGTTGTTGTAGAAAACACTTGAACTTGATGACCACTGGACTCCGAGAGGGTCAAAGATCATAGATATTGTTGAGGCTACCTGACGCTTCGTAATTCCTGTTCAAATTTGACTCACGGTCATTGTTGCCTTGTTTTTAAGAATAAACTTGTCTCTTTCTGGATGTCAAGATAATCCCAACGTGTTGACACCTTCGGCATCTTGAAACTGAACTGGAAAGTTTAATATAAAATCCATAATATTAATTAACATAAAATCGTTGCCAAAGTAACGACAAGATTTTACCTTATCCTTCCATGTAGTTCCTCAAGTGTATTTGTTCCCAAAACGAATTTATAAATTGATTGTTCAATATCAAAACTTACCAAGCAGATCATAATTGCTTTACTTAAGAAATCAAACAAGTATGATTTCATTTCTTTGCACATATTTACACAAAACACAGAATTACCAACAACGTGAAATAGCTTATTTCATGTACAAACACTCATCCTTTTCGCATGGACTGCAATACTTACCCAAATGGCAATGATTGTGCCTTTTCATTTGGGGTATACTATCACCAAAATATTTATTTAACATCATTTCAACCGTTTCAAAATCATATTTGATTCCATTCAATTTTATATATTGTGATTCCGGAACTGGAACTGTCTTATTTGATGATTCTTTGACATTAGGTTTCTCAATATTAGTGTCAACTTTAGGTTTCTCCGTACTCTCCGATTCATCAAATTGGAAAGAAGGCAAAAAATCATTTTCTTCTATAACTGATGACATGGATTTAACTTCAACAGTTTTATTATCTCCTGATGCAATAGATTGGTTTTCACAATTCCCAACATAATTAAGCTTAATTGATACCAAATCTCTCTTCTTCTTCTCCTCTGATGTTTCTTGATACAAAACTGAATTATTTAAAGATTCATCCTCATTATTAACAACTTCAGTATGGTTAACATGAACTGTCGAAGGTATAACATTTGGCTCTACAGATGACGAAATTCTCCCAGTAACAGTTTTGTGGTTAACTTCCTTGAATGCAGCTTCTAAACCAGTCATTTTTTCCTGGAAACTTTGTTTACTCTGTAAGGTAGTTTCTTCTAATCTCGACACATTCGTTTGAATACCTTGAAGTTCTTTTCGCAATAACAGTATTGGTTCCTCCAAATTGTAATTTGACTTAGAATCAGATATGGAATGATTCCTATCTTCTCTGCCAACAAACTCTGTTGATTCCAAAAGTTGTGATGGAAGTATATTATTGAAGGTATATAAAATGAATTGCTTCCAGTTAGGGAAGAAAGAAGTAATTCATTTGCGACCCAGGATAATAGATGGTAAGGAGTATTTGGTTATGAAAAAAGTTTCTCCTTTATTAACATCCCCATAGCAACATGATATTTCTGTAGTGGCCATAATTTGTAATCTTCCACCAGTTATCGAACGTAGAAAAACACAGTGTGGTAATTTATTTCCTTATATACCCAGCTCATTTGCTGTGTTACAATCTATTAAGTTGTATGAACACACAGAATCCAACATGACTTCCATGTTTCTTCCTTGTATTACTAATGGAATTTCTAAAGTATCCTGTTCTTTATTAAATCCAACCTCTGTAACATTATTGACCCAAACATCATTAATTGATATACCAACTTCAATATTCTCATTTTTTCAACTGAGTCTGATGCTTTACCATTACTACATAACTACTATATTAACTTTAGTTGGTAGTAGACATCTTTTCCTTGCATAACATTGACTTCGAAACTGATTTTTCTTCTGACAATCATCACACAACTTTCCAAATTCAGGACACCTGTTTCTAGGGTGATTAAAACCTCATGAACGACACTGACATACATTAGATGATGTATAAAATATTTTCATAAGGTTTATTAGCTCTATTTGTGTTGGCATTACTCGTATTACTGTTCTCTTAAATTGCATTAATGTTGGTTACTTTTAATGCGTTTGAAAGTAATCTACTTTGACTTTCTACTGTTTCAAATTGCGGAGCTATTCTAATTGCTTTTTCAAAAGAAAGTTCGTCTTCAAGCAGTAATCTCAATCTTAACGAAACATCCTGTACTCCTAAAACTAATTGATCTTTACAAGCTTCATTCTTGAAATTACCGAAACTGCATTTTGAAGCTTGCTTACGTAATTGCTCAATGTATTGTTGGATTGACTGTCCTGTTTGCTGAGGCACTCTGTGAAAAGTTTAGCGTTCTGTGGTTGTATTCGAAGGTTTCGCAAAAATTTTCACCAACCTTTCTGAAAATTGAATGTAAGATAATTTGATTATTTCATTAGGTTTGACCATGTATTTCAGCCTAGTATATAATTCTGGAGATAATAATGTCAATAAAATTTGTTTTTTTTTCTCAGGAGTGAGATTATGCATAGAACTATATAACTCAAATCTTTCCACATAATTTTAAACACTTTCCCTAGATTCATCGAAACTGTAATAAGATATTTTAGATTCTGCCATCATGAGAAAATTATTCTTCTAAATAAGGTATATTTATTTCTTTACGTAGGTATTCGCAAGTAACTATCATTCATCACAAGTTTGATATCTTTTGCTTTGTATCTAATTAGCTAAAGATATCATACAAAGTAAATCAATTTCAAACATATGTAAGCTTGGTTGCTATGCTTTATTTATATTGTTATTTTACCTTCTTTGAGGCTAAACAAATCTACATTTTCCACGGACGAAAAGATATACGCGATGTTGCTACATTCGTTTACGTGCTCGTTGAGAAAGAGTAATTCCACAAATGTTAATTACCTCATTAATTTTTCCTGTAGTTGTCTCCACCTCACGGTACGCATAATTTTTGGGACCAAGAGAAATAAAAGTTCGTATTTCCCAGCCTTGTTTGATTTCATTTTTTAACTGTCCTAAATAATCACCAATAGGAAGCAAAGGAGTTTCATCTCGACGTCTAATATAGATAACACTATCAGTATCACAGTAAAGCGGTCTGTCAATACCAACGGCATCTAATGTATCGTATAATTTAAGTCTGGCCCAAGAAGAAATGAAAGCAGCAACTGCTACATTTGTGAATTTGTTTGGTGTGTTCTGGTTTTCCAAATCGCGATATGAAACTT
>JAGDQP010068652.1:0-10993 GCA_022664845.1 Lepisma saccharinum
TCCACACAAAACCTATCAGAATCAACCATGACTTAACGTGAAGTCATCGTCACGCTCAATTGCGATAAGGCAAATACCAAATGCATGCGACCGCCATGCATTTAGTAAGTCTTCGATTCAATTGTTTCGAGGTAGCAATTCTTGCCTGCGTTGCTCGGAGCAATTAAATCGCTTCAGGTTTCTGAGGTTATGTTTCCCCACATCAACCCCAGTCATGAGATACGAGATTAGCCTGTTCCCCAACCTATCATGATCGGATCGATTTACACGACAGGGGCTCGGCCTTCCCATACAATCAGACTGAAGGACGCCCGTAGCGTTCAAATCAACTCCATGAATACAATATGGCCTTTTTGAAACAGCGCTAATTCCTATATGTTCAATTACCTGTGAACAACCACACTTAACTTCTCTGATGACCGCATTACCTCCAGGAACATTCAGAGTACGACAACTACACTCTACCACTCTACTCTGACAAGGAGAATTATAGACACCACTATTATTCGGCACATTATTACTAATCTGACTATTATTTTGATTATTATTATCACTCATAGTCTTATTACTGTTGTTTACAAAACGTTGATTATTCCCTCTGCGATACGAATCATTGTCAGAATACCTACGACGTTTTACATAGTTATCATTAGGATGATTTCCAAAATTATTATTTCTACCTGAATTATTACTCCATCTATTACCATTAATAAAATTTTGATTAAATCTCCTACCAGAAGAATTATTTTGAAAATTTGAAGATTTATTATTATTCTTAGATGAATAAAAATTAACCCGCTCAGTTTGAGTACTACTAGATTTGGTTACTTTAGTTGCTCTGACTTTAGGCTTAAATTTACGGTCATTATTAACTTTGTTTCCTTTAGATTCGGTTACAACAGATTCAGAAATAGAAAGAATGTCTTTATTTAGCTCAGTATTAGTAGGACTGTCTAAATTCTTTAACATATCAAAAAGAATATTTATGCTTTCGGGAGTGTGCAATCTTAATAATTTACCTATAGATTCAGGAAGAGCTTGAATTATTATTTCGATTATATCCTCCCCAACATATGGCGAAGCGTATAATTTATATTTATCTAGCAACTGCCAAGCGAATTGTGCCATATTTTCTTATACACCTACATGATATTTTACAGAGTAGAGCTGTTGCAAATAACGTTTTATAAGCCTGGGGTTTTCGAAATGATCCAGAAAAGCTTGTACGAAATCTTTGTAACTAACGAGTTTAGCTTTCTCGTGTGTGTACTAGATCAAAGCTAATCAAGTCAGCCTGCGACCAATAGCCAACATTTTATCAGAAGACGTTAGCTTCATTAGGTCGCTATTCTGAGCAATTTCAGCTAAGAATTTCCTAGCAGATTCCCCGGGAGTTCCACTAAACGTAGGGAAGAAATTGATGTCATTAGGCCGTAACGGACGCGCAGAATGACTATCAACAACATTCCTGACCTGACCTGACCTAACTGAGGCCACACAGTGTCCTCCTTCTGAGATGCTCTCAAGGGATCACAAGATTCATTGGGTTTAAAATGACAACCCACAGAAATCGGCGTAGGAGTTACCTTAGGAAATTCAAATCTGAAATCTCGATCTAGTTTGGGTTGTTTAGAACACGGAATTTGTGAAGAAGAAGCAACAGAAGAATGGCGACACTTAAAAGGTGCAGACCTAAAAGGAAAAGCATCATCAGTCACCTCCTCATGCCATGTTCGTTTTCCCAATAACCGACTTTGATCGACACGTCTCCTATCCTCAAACAAGTCCTCGCTACGGGACGAAATCATAGGCATATTCGTTCCAGTCGTAGTAGTCAGCGAGTACACTGGTTTACCTTCACTTGTAGTCACTAAGTCACTAGAGAGGTTGTAGTCATGGAGGGTAATCCTAAACCAGTTACAGGAATAAAAGTGGAGAATGGTTGAGCTTCACTACTCACTACCTGTTCTTTAAGACAAGTTTTCCTGTCTTCGGGTTCGGCTGCGTTACTTTTCAACTTCGATAGGCAAACTTTCCACTTGGGATTCAAGAGACTCGGTTTTAGACGAGACATTTGCGATCTCGCTACGTACTTCGTCGTACCTTGCATTCATGTCATTCACAACGCTATCTAACTTTGAACCTTGCACATCAATTTTACTTTTAAGAATACGCATATCTCTTTTCATATCGGCACTCTGCATAGTTATCTGACTTTCAAGAGTACGCATATCATTTTTCATATCGACACTCTGCGTAGCTATCTTACTTTCAAGGTTAGTACAAATATCATTTTTCATCTCGGTAGTCTGAGTAGTCATTTTACTTTCAAGGTTAGTACATATTTGACTTTCAAAAGTACGCATATCACCTTTCATATTAGCACATATTTCATTTTTCATCTCGGTACTTTGAATAGACATCTTACTTTCGAGATTAGTTATCATTTTGGTGAGCGCATCCAATAAAGTACCCTGATTACTGATACCGGTACGTTCGGTTTCGTTAGATTCGGAATCAACGCGAACCCCGTCCTCAGTTTCATCCTCGACTGTCCCAGTATTACTTGAATTACATGCCTTGCAAACATATCGTGACTCTATCGTAGGTTTCAAGTCAGCCGCTATCCGTTCACATCGTAAATGCTTTTGTTGCATGCAAGCAGTAAAAGTTATTATCGCACCATTGCGATTACAACACACAGGATGATAATCCTGACCATCGGCACTCATATTAACGTCACTTGAAGGGTTACTCATTATATCTGTATACAATATCATACAACAAGGAACCACTATTAACGTCCTTCCCACAAAATACCTTCAGTTCGATTCCAATAATCAATGCCACAATCATCCAGTTTCCATTGTACCTAACTTAACAAAAATTAACCTAACTCGACGTACGCCACTATCTCCACAAGTACGCAAAGAAAATCAATAACTTGTAATTCTTCAGTCACTTTAATATGTAGTTCATAACGAAACAACATTTACCTCTCAGTAACTATTATCGGATTTAATAAGTGCAGTTTATTTAAAAATCAAATTAGTTTCAAGCAATTGATACATATTTTTCTCACAAAAAAGCGTAGAAAAGCACTTTGAAAAACAGAGATATCCAACACAACACAGTCTCACAAATCCTGAAGTGCCACAGCTTCACAAAATCCTGGCTGGGAATCGCCAAAAACTGGAACACACAGTTTTTGGAAATCCTGGCTGGAGTCGCAAAAAACTGTAACGTCCCCAACCTAATGATCCCAAAAATGGATCACGCAGACAAATAGGGTCGCCAGGAGCCTAGAGTACCCACGCAACACATCTAACCTAACCTCTAGCTCCAAACATTTTCTACACCCCAGACGAGCGGCGCAGAATGCCTTCCAGATTTAAGAATATTTGGGAAAGAGGATTCCAGATCCTTGTGATCGCTGTAAAAAAAATAATTTAGATCGAGGGAGGAAATACCGTTAAGGCGACACCTCCAATCTTTTAATTAGATCGTCAGTTCATACTCTGAAGTACCAGCTGGTTCAGATTAGCGACAGATTAAGAGAGAAAAACGCAAATCTATACTTGGGAAATATTCTCAAACGATAATATGCATAACGACTCATATGTGACACATACGGTGTCTTTACTCACTTCGAAGTCTACAGGGTTGCAAAAGAATATGTCTTACCTTTACCTTAGTAGGGCCCACACCTGTAGTCTGGAATCGCAATTAATGAAATAAAGACAAACGAATGACGGTCGCAACTCAATCCAAACGTAGTGTCATAACGCACAAATGCAGATAATATCTGGTGTAGCTAAAAGTAAATCCATTATTTTGCAAATAGATGGCTTCAGTGATTTGTATCTCGCGTTGTGTAAGTCCGAGCGGGTTCAACGAGATGGTGTTCAAATGATGAGATTGCGTACTACAAACACTGTTCAGATAGTTGTGATGAGTTGACTCAGTGTTGTGTGAGCGCGCGTCAAAATGGACACTAGCAAAGAGAAAAAACGCTATATTTTACAGTTTTTCTTCGATAAAGGCGAAAACGCAAGCCAGGCGGCGGCAAATGTGAATAGTGTTTATGGTCCTGATACTGTAACAGCCAATAACGCTCAATTTTGGTTTCGTCGATTCCGTGCCGGTAATTTTGACGTCAAAGATGTACCACGCACTGGAAGGCCCCGTGTCGAACATGTCGATAAAACCATGAACATTGTCGCGTCCGACCATCATGTAAAGCTCAAGAGCTAAACATTGCACAAAAAACCGTGTGGAACCATTTGCATAAGGCTGGATACACAAAGAAGCTTGATGTATGGGTGCCACACGAGTTAAAGCAAAAAAACCTCATGGACCGAATTTCCATCTGCGAATCGCTGCTGAATCGCAACAAAAGCGACCCATTTCTGAAGCGGTTGGTGACTGGTGATGAAAAGTCGATCACTTACGACAACGTCACGCGAAAACAGTTGTGGTCGAAGCACGGTGCGCCGGCGCAAACGGTGCCCAAGCCAGGATTGACGGCCAGGAAGGTTTTGCTGTGTGTTTGGTGGGATTGGCAGGGAATTATCTACTATGAGCTGCTCCCCTACGGCCAAACCCTTAACTCGGAACTATACTGTCAACAATTGGACCGTCTGAAGGCAGCAATCGCCCAGAAGCGGCCAGCTTTGGCCAATAGGAGAGGCATTGTTTACTACCAGGACCACGCCAGGCCACACACATCGATAGTGACTCGCCAGAAGCTCCGGGAGCTTGGTTGGGAGGTTCTTATGCATCCACCTTATAGTCCGGACCTGGCACCGAGTGATTACCATCTATTCCTGTCCATGACGAACACGTTTGCTGGTGCAAAATTCGTGCCAAGAGAGGCTTGTGAACATCGACTGTCTCAATCTTTTGCCAATAGGGACAAGGGCTTCTATGAGAGAGGCATCATGATCTTACCTTCCAAATGGCAACACGTTGTCGAACAAAACGGCGCATAAGTGACCTAAATCGGATCATTCTAACTATGGTAAGTCAAGCATTAAATGTCATGCAAATATAATGGAATACTTTTTACTACACCAGATATTTATTCACACATATCACATGCTGGAGTCACTTCACATGTAAACGCAGAAATAACCAAAAATGCAATATATAGTTCCTTTCCCAAGTCATCGTTCTCAGCTGGCGAAAGAATCCTACCACTGGTCTACGGATTTATGAACCGATCTAATCTAATTAAAATCACATTGCTCAATACGATAGGTTTACCGAAACACAGAAATTATTAGTATCAATTGCTGTCAACTTCACATAACGATTTGTAGCTAAATTCTAATAAATATCAAGTTAAACATTAAATAACTCACTTCACATTATAAATATTACTAAACACTGTATGAAGATTATCAACTAATGCCGTAGATCGTACCTGGTTAACTGAGAGGTTCTATACTAAGTTCACTGAACATAAACACAAGATTGTTCGAAGAAATATAAAAATTTCAGAATTTCAATTTATTACTTTGAATTTACATATTGCACGTTTTCGGATATGATAGTTTCATCAGAATCAGAACAGAATTACTGTTGAGTTGAAGGAACAAACAAATTAGAATGATCTATCTGGTGTACATTGAATTAATTAAGCAGAACTGAAAGTTACGTAGTCACATATAAATGTCCATAATTTCTATAATAATTAATAAATTTTGTTGATATTTTCACAAATTATTCCCGAAACATTGTTATTTAATTTAGAAAAGTTTTGTCACAGTATTACTTACACGAAAGAAGTTTTACTAAAAAATACTTGGTAAAGAAAGAATCAATTTAGCACTATTAATTGTTTGACGTCATTACAGATGATTACTACCTTATACAAAAGACGTTCTGAATAAATCTTGAAAATAAAAAATAATATTATAAAATATGACTTTTTTATCAGAGAATAGTGGCTGGAGTTCAAACCAAAATTATCGAACCATGTCGAATAATATAAAATTTACTGTTAACATGAAAACGATACGCAAAGATTGTCGAACAGACATGTTGCTAATTTGATCAAGTCTGAAAATATACGGTAGCTGTCAAACATTGCTAACCGGGAATTTCGAATGGATTTGAAAACTGGAGACGAAAGATAAGCATATGACTATTGAAATCCAACGAACCGATACTTGTAAGAATTCGGTTAATAGCGGCGCCATACTGAAATTTAGAACATATTGTACATTTTGATAAATAATCTCAAAACAAAATATAAATTTAATAAGGTGAAATATTTCGAAACAATGTCGCTGAAAAGTCCTGATAGCACTTCTGTCGGTTTTAATTCTTCTTAATTCGAATAATATAATTTACCGGAACGGACGAAATCAGTCGAAATATTATCAAAATATTTACTACATTTGGTGTTTATATCTACCTCTCGTAGACAGGGCTTAGGAAGTACAGATGACGGAAAGCCCATACATCCACTCGTCTCGTCATTAAAATTGGAACTGAACTAACATGGCGTGGGAGAGCAGTTCTCCCAGCAAACGGAAAAGAAGGCTGATTCACACCAATCAGCAAAAACAGGTCACGAAGCATTGATTAGGGTCAAATCAAAACAAGCGTTAGATTCAAGTCATTGCTGCGTGACTGACGAAAACCTGGATGGATAACGATTAAAAATCCAAAGCAGAAATAAAACGAAACACGCTGAAAGAGACTAAAACCAACCAAAGAGAATGAGCTAAGGAGAACACAGAAAGGAAACAAAACGGAGACTAAGAAAATAAAAGGGGAGAAAATAAATATAAAAATGGAACAGCAAGTACGCTGTTACATCTCTAGGGAGTACCCACTATTCAATATTGCTTTATGTTACGAAAAGTAAATATTCTCTAATTAATAATTATCTGTATATGCTAGATGACTATTTTTCAGTGATTTCAGGGAAAATCAGGATAATTCCACTTTTTTCTTATTGGAACTGTAAATTTGGTTTCCCTTTCTCAACCACTGCATGAAAGATTACTCAATTCCTAATACTTTTTATCTACACTCCTTGAATTTGAAATGCATTCCCTTACAAGCAAACATACTGATTTGAAAAAATTGTTATACATTTCTTTCTTGCATCATGGTTAGAATGTCAAAATATGTGCACATGCAAATTTTGGCAACTCGATCGCAATTTCTTTGAGAAATATCTATGATATAATATTCAGATTCTTGTTTCTGAACCTTAACTTTATTTTATTATATGGACCAATCTAGTAATTTTGGACTTCGTCCCATCACGATTCGCCTTTAACTGTTAAAACCCACACCCATGACCCTGTTGTAACTCGAACTCGGGACCTTAGAGTCGATGGCCTACCACCGCAGACCGCTCGGCTACCCGGCCGGCTCTTGTTTCTGAAGAGTGAAGAAAAAGTGCGGAAATACCTTTATTTTTATTAAGATGCTGAAAAAATGGAAAACATATGCATAGTAATGGATACTGGGTGGAAGGCGCTACATGTTGGAGGGTTTGTTCCTCACGACCGCAGTCTTGAAGTCCGCCATATTGAATCTAGACTGGTTTCCTTAAATAGTAAGGTGGTCCTGTAATGTGTCATTTTGGGCTAGAATTTTAAGGAAAACACATTTCTGAAGTAAGTTTTTCCATAAATATATTATTGCAAGAGATAATGTTGTGTGACTTTAGTTTAGGCTACTTATGGAATAGCCTGATAAAAACATTTTGTCTTAAAATAAGGAAGGAAATGTAAAGAAAATGCATACAAATGCATATTGGTATGGACATATAATCAGGAACAATTTGTATGCACTTATTTTTCAATTCTTTCATTATTTTTTTTAAAAGGTGTTTTCAGGCTATTGCACCATTCAAAAATCATTAGCTCACACAATATTACATTCACGGTAAAACTGACTTAAGAAACGTGTTTTCAGTAACATTCTAGCCCAGAATGACATATTATATGACCCCTTTCCCATTTAAGAAAACCCATCGAGACTCAATATGGCAGACTTCAAGATGGCGGCCGTTAAGAACATACCCTCCACCTTCCACCCCATACCCATTACAATGTATTTGCTTTCCATCAGTTTAACATTTTACAAATATAACGGTATTTCCACACTTTTCCTTCACCCTCCAGAAACAAGAATCTATTATATAATCAATAACCCCCCAAAGTAATTGCGCTTGAGCAGTAAAAATTTGCATGTGCACATATTTTGACATTCTAACGATGATGGAAGAAATAAATTCAGAACATTTTTTGGTCCCATGAGTATATTTGCTTGTTAGCTTCAAAATTAGGAAGGTATGGAATAAAATCATATTATCCGTACGTCTTATAAAAATCGGAAGATCTTCCGATTTTACGAAAGATCTGGTAACGCTGACTAGCAATTATTATTTTCATGTTTTTATATTAATAATTTATTTCGGGGACACGAGTATATATACTTCACCTTTATTTTGACACATCAAAAATTTCTTAGAATATAATGAGCTCATGAAACTTGGCAATGGTAACTACAAAGTAATCAGTCCTACCGAATTTGTTACAGCGTGCAGAATTTCTAACAAGTTTTTTTCGAGAAACCGTAACACGTTTACGATAATGTGTTACGAATAATTCAACTTTTTGACTCGCACATTATAGTGTAATGGGAAGAACTAATGTTGATTTGAACTAGTACCCTAACCGTGTAGAATTTTGAAAATTAATCTGTTAAAGCGCTCCTGTCATCTACAGAGCAAAATATTGATTCGTCACTTTTCCGTGTTCCAGGCGAGCACCACTTTCTGTGCTAAATCAAAACAGCAAAATATCTTATGTTGAGTTTGTTAACTCAAGTTGATATAACACTGCACTGTTATAAAAGTTTGGAAAAGTCCCTTGATATTTCCTGTAATATCAGTATTTGCACCTCAAAAATCACCGTGTAATTTATTTTACTTTATTGGAAAGTCTCTATTATTTTAATTTCAGAGTGATGAAAAATATGCAAAATGAAAAAAAAATCTATATTGAACCCACACAACTAGGAAACCATAGCAAAGACAATTACACTATACCTCCTCTTAACAAAACATTTTCAGCTTTCACGGAAAGGAAGATAAAACTTATAAACTATTAAAAAAAAGCCTCCCGTAAGACCGCCACATCTTTTCAAGAAAATCAGAACTTGTTATTAAACAAGTGACAATCGTGCTTTTCGTCTGTATACGCAAGGTCACTTTCTCTATCCTCTACGAGATAGTGAAACGAAGGTTTGGAATCAATTTTACCAAAAATCTTACCTGAAAGTCTTTAAAAGTCGAGTTATTTACTTTAGACGTTAACAACAATTGAACAACAAACAAGGCAGTAACTGCCAATAATTATACAATCACAAAAATGTCATTAACGATAATAAACATCAGAATACAGTCACTATGGTGTTGGTTTAGATAATAACCAACCAAAAAACAAAGAAACATCAAGTAGAGGCCTCAGATTTATGAATTCACACGGCAGGACTCTGAATCAAAAAACACTAACAAGAAATAAGTTGAAAGCCGCAGAGAACAAAATCTTATACAGAAATTGGCCTCACTAAAATGATTTAATGGTATTTATACACGCTAAGGGAGTGCCATGTCATAAAATTACGAACCTAACAAGAATATGCACTGTGATAGTTCCGCGAAGTCCGGACTTCATGTCTCATGCCAGACTTAGTTCCAAAATAAAAAGCCGGTATTTAATCTAGAAATGACGTATTGACAATAATCTTAACAATTCCAAATTTTTACTTACAAAGTACTGTTCCTCTTGTTATAATAAATAACATTCTTAAAGATATTCAATTTCTATTTCACTTTTCCTTTATTTTACCATTTTAACCAAAATATTTTAGTTCTCGCGGCGCGATACGGTGCAGGCAAGCTATTTCACGGCATATTAGTGTACCAGTGCACACCCATTGAGAATCACTGTTATGATAAGTGTAGTGAATGTTGAACAGGCGCTGCACAGGGTTTCTCGGCGATCCAACCTTAACTCCGTGCAGACGTAATGCAAAATTATTCTTGACCGGCAAAGATATGAAAGGAAAAGATGATATAGATATAAATCCTTTAGTTCGTTCATCTTTTCAAACTCAATGGGGACTATTGCCCGCTGCCCCCTAAATGCCGCCTCTGATGTTTGGTGCACATGCCAAGAAAAGTAATAGAGTTTCTTATCGTAACAACACGTGTAATGCCAGTCAAGTGTTTGCTGCCGCAATCTTGATCGTCTGCGTTCAGGCTTTTCCCCAAGATTTTTCATTATTGGGGGGATTGAAATTATCTAGGGGAGGGGTAAATCAACGTCAATATTTGTTTATTTTTAATGACTATATATATAGTTTTGAGCCTACCTAGGAAGGAATTATACGATTTAAAAAAACTTCATCAGGTACTTTCTAGGGGACTACGAGATGCCCTTGCAAAAAAGGTGGCGGATCACAGCACGTTCGACAACACATTGCTCACTCGCGCACGATGCCATCTGGCAGGAATTAGATAGAAGGAGATGCCCAAGCTGCCAAACTTTGAAGCTGAAAATGGCCGCCCGTCAATCGTCCAGTGCGGCCATCCGACATCTTGTGTATGGAAGAAAACAACGAAATCCCTATTGTTTTATGTACACCATACAGATAATATTTATATGAAATCTGTATCATATGTTATTATACTTACATTTGCTTTTTAGGTAACGTTTAAATTAACTCCAGGTGCGATTGAATGAAAAATAATCAAGCAGAATAAACACTCTACAACGAAAATATTGACATCTGTAGCCGTTAACTGCGTAAGACTCCTGGCCACATAGGTAGATGTGCTCATTAAGGAATTCTTCTGCGAACGCGGCCGACTCAGCTTTATGAGTTCAAAATCTGTTCAGGGCGTGGATGATCCTCTTTTTACTTCACTTCTGATCCAGAGGAAGGTAATGACAAATAA
>JAGDQP010068653.1:0-10993 GCA_022664845.1 Lepisma saccharinum
CAAAATGTTATTCCATGAAACGACATACTAGTTTGAAGATATGAACACTATGGAGGAATACATTGTCGTAACAGAGGAATCTGTTGCGTTACATTTCCAATATTTCTCAATTGTTATCTCTCAATCGCTACGAAATATTAAAGTAGAAAGTTTCCAGTGGACTTATTGTGGAAATCAGGGATGAATTCCTAGTGCATAATTCCGTCTACATCATAAAGAATATCAACTCGGACTCCTGATGCTTTTCCGCTATCGAGGAATGCAAATGCCGCTCACTGTGAGAATTCTGGGTGCAGCTAATGTTTGTCACCGTATGCATTGCTGAGCATTACATGAGTTTTGGTGGAAAGTTTTACGTTATATGAAAAGATAAACTTTTGTTCTTATTTCAGTTTCGGGCTCGGGTGACTAAATCTCAGTGCACACGTAGTTATATAAACCGATATAGCGTGATGTTTGGCGAACATATCTCACTGCTACTTTCCACGTAAGGTGACGAAGGTCTAATTCATATGATCTTGACCGAAAAGGTTTTGCTATATGCACGTCCTTACAGTTTCACCAAGTAATTGTTATAGCTCTGTTTCATTTTGCTACCAGTACATCAATATTTAGATAACCGCATGATATGTTCACAAACATTATATTCAATATCCTGAAAATTGTGAAGAGAAGTTTCGTCACACATGTCATTACATACGGATTTGGTCAAGTTGTTATAAAAATCTAAGCCCCAACTATCAACAGTTTGTGTTTACTCAATTCTACTATGCGAATGTTCGAAGAAGGATGTGATATTTATTAAAGAGATAAAGAAGACTAAATTTAGGTCGGGCAAAAGAAGGAGAGTAAAACCACATCATTTTTGTGGATTGATGAAGAAAATTTTGAGAGAAATGATTGAGTAAATATTTTGTGGAGTATTGTGCAGTAAGAATCGGAGATAAATATGGATGGCACAAAGAAGGAAAGATGCTGACATTAAGTGTTTCTATTTAATCATTAACTTTCGGTAGAAACCGAATATAAGTTAATAGTTATAAACACTTGTAAGTTGGTCTTACATATTTATTGAAACAGAATTTTCTCTACGAAACAACATATATTATAATGTAAACAATAGAGTAAACTTATATAGAATTTATTTCGTGAGAAGAAAGTAAACGAAAAAATCTGGTTTACAGCTTTTGAAATCTTCATTTATCTGCAAAAAAAAATGTGAGCAATTATTCTGACATGTGTTTGGTATTCAATAAGCACGTATTTTATTGCTCAAGACTTTTCTTTGGAATTTAAATTTTTTCTACTACAAAAATTAAGACATTCTTTTATTTAACATTATACTTCAGATAAATTTCTTAAAATTAATGTATTTTATTCATTCATCTTCCTGTCTCGTAAATAATAGTTAT
Source organism: Lepisma saccharinum (assembly GCA_022664845.1). Taxonomy (NCBI): domain Eukaryota; kingdom Metazoa; phylum Arthropoda; class Insecta; order Zygentoma; family Lepismatidae; genus Lepisma; species Lepisma saccharinum. The sequence continues at coordinate 1,413 of JAGDQP010068653.1, forward strand.
TAAAATATCATCGTTGAATATTTCGTATAGGAATTAATGACTATTACAGCTTTTTCATGTACTTTGTGTAATGTAATGCATGACTCTAAAATGTGTTATAAGGAATAATTCACATTAACAAGCAACATACTTCAAATTGCTGATTAATTGCAGAATACAAATGAAACGTCGTAATTAGAAATAAACTAACTAATCATTTAAGTCGTAAGTGTGCATTAATAAACTGCTGGGGTGGACGTATTGACTCTTTTATGTCGAGGCATTTTATCATAGTATCTGACAACACTGTTTTTATATTTTGTTTAAGTTTCGTTTTTGCTAAAAATGGTGGTTCTTTTAAATAAGACTTAGCAACGTACGTTTTATGGATTGCTAACTTTTCCAATGCTAATGTGCGGAAGTTCAGCTGTATGTAAAACGTGGAACTAATGCAACTTGTAACGATACAGTCAACATTTGTATCAAAATATGTTCAAGGATATGCGATTCCAATACGTAAACCTTCTAATAAAAGCAAACCTACAAGCATCTAATGTTTAATGATACAAATAAGCTGTTTGTTTAACTATAATAAAGAATTGAATATTTTCTTTTATAAAATGTATTAATATGCTGTGTTGTGTGGGATGCAATTTAGATTAGCGTTAGGGTTCTCTTATTCTGCATATCAATTTGTTTAGTTATAGTTAATTAAACTGACAACATTAAGGGCTTTCGTTTCAATTAATATAGTCACAGAATAAACATACCTCATCCCCAGTGTTTATTTATGCAATGGGTAAATATCATTTGGGAATTACACTGCATACTGCACCCTTAAAACTGTACCTCTTAATTGGGAGTACAAAATTCTAATTTTGTATTACCAATTTTTAAGAGACAGTGGCGAATCGAGAGTTGAGTTTATAGGGGTGGATCTTTGCCTCCTATTTCTTGGGAGGTAACAGATTAATAGAAACAGAAACGAAGTTAAAATATGAATCTTTGGGTGTGTCACTATCTCTGAAAATAGCTAGTATAATGTACTCCCAATTTTTAAGAATCAGTGACGGGCACAAGGATTCATATTTTACCATCTTTTTTGTTTCTATAAATCTGTTGCCTCCCAAGAACTGGGAGTCAAGGAACCGCCCTTCCAAACCCAATCCTGGGTTCGCCACTGCCTCTAAAAAATTGGGACTACAAAATTTGAATTTTGTACTCCAAATTCAAAGGTACACTTTAAAGGGTGTAAGGCAGGAACGTATATCGTAAACTACTGCAGACGACAGAAAAAAAAGCTTTGGGAGCCTTGCTTTCAAGATTAACGCATGCGACAATTATTATTCAAGCTTTCCTTGTGATGTGTATACTGAAATGAATATATTTTGCATTTAAGAAACAAACAAGCTAAGCAATTATAACGAGTTCGTTATCATCGGTAATTGGAACAGAATAACTTCCTGCTTGCACGTCTGATTCACCACCAACAAACAAGTTGGGATGAAAGATATTTTCGAAGGATAAATAAGACATATTTATTTTGGCTCCAAACTAGAACCTATATTCGTATCAAAATTAAGCTTTCGTAAAACTAAACTTCCTAGTGCTGGAAATAGATTTTCTTTTCCAGAACAAAATGAAGACCGGCAAAACATCAGACACGTAGCAGAGAGAGAGAGAGGGGGGAGGGAGAAAGGGAGAAATAGAGGGGAAAAGAAATAATTGACTGCTACGATGAATCAAAAGCCTAACGTACACAACATACGAACAAAAGATTACCTACTTTTTACGGTACAATAGGGTTAATTAATATATGAAAATTAAATATTCCTGGTCAAATCGCCATGCCAGCTGATTATCACGGGTGAAGTTTTCATGCGGTCGATTTTTCCAGGGTGAATATCACATGGTACACCTTCTCCTGTGTACAAATATCACAATAATATTCTGTCATCGAGGCGAGTAGTACTACGAGACGAAATATCAAGTGGACCAATTGGCAAGAGGCAAATAGACAGTGTAGAACTATCGGGGACCAGACCAGTTGTCCTGGGTCCATAGCCGTCTAAAAATAAATCTTTGGAAGTTGTAGAAATTGTGCAACTACATGTTAATATAAGAACTATAATTAAATATCAGAGAACAGTATAAACTAAATAGTCAGTATCAGTATAAGGATAACCAGCTTGGAAATATCAATAATTCAAATACAACAACAACACTGTTTTCGAAGTAATATCTTCAAAAATGAATTATCATGTTTTACATTCCTCACTCGCACTCACTCACCCTATGGCTTACGGAACTCGCAAGCTCATTGTCGTAGTAACAAACGATAGCCATCGGGTTCTATCCTGGGCAACATCAAGCTAATTTTCATCACAAATATCTACATCTCGAACATATCTTCTAATATTGTCCTCCCAACGTTGTCTCGGTCTTCCCAAAGGTCTCTTTTCGCCCGACTTTCCAATCAAGATGGAATATAGTATTTTTTCTCCCATCCCAGCTACATGGCCTGCACATCATAATCGTCGTGATTTCATTATTCTTGCACCATAGGGTGAGTCGTACAGTTCGTGAAGTTCTTCATTATGCAGTCTCCTACATTCTCCAGTCATTTCATCCCCTTTCGGCTCGTATATCTTTCTCAAAACCTTATAAAAATTCCAGGCATTTTATGTTCATCTGCTAGGGTCGTACTTCAATTTTCGCAACCGTAAAGTATTACCGTCAGAATAATCGTTCTGTATACTTTCAATTTCAACTTCATTGATATCAATCGCGAGGTTAGGAGTTTCTGGACTGAATAGAAACATGCGTTACGCGATATTAAACGACTTTTATTTCTTCCGTTACCTCGTTTTTGGTTGTTACATATACATATTTAAATTGGTTTACTTTCTCTAGGTTCTCATTCTTAATTGTTATGTACCTATTTCCGTTATTCCCTGTGTTTCGGCTTGTTATCATGTATTTTATTTTCTCTATGTTTACATGTAGACCTATCTCATTGCACGCTTCTGCTAAGACATTGGTGGTGCTACTATATAGTGCCTCTACATCTTCCCGTATTAAATCTACATCATACGCCTACACGAACAATTGATTCAAGCCATTCAACGTTAGTCTCTTTTTGTCTCCTTTTATTTTTAAAATCGCATATTCTAAAGCAAAGTTAACAGTAGTGGTGACAAGGCATAACCTGGTTTCAATCCGTTGCGCATCTTGAAACAATCTGACATGTTATTACCTACTCTTACTCTACTTAAGGGGTCACTGAGACACATCTTCACTAGTTGAACAAGTTTCATTCGAATTCCAAATTGTACAAGGATATTGTACAACTTTTCCCTTTTGATAGAGTCATAAGGTTTCTTAAAATCAATGAATAGCTGGTGGACAGTCCTATTGTATTCCAATTCTTCTCCAAGATTTGTCTCAATGTAAAGATCTGGTTCAACGTGGATCTATTTATTCCAAATTCATATTTCTGATCTTCAATTATTTCATGTACGTATACACTTAGGTGAGTTAGCAGTATATTACTCAATACTTTGTAACTTGTTGGGAGTAACGACACAGATACAGTGCTAATGGTCATTTTACACGTGATTGTCAAACAATAAAAGCAAATTACCAATACAAAAGGAAAGAACAAAATTACAAATATATGAAAGGAATAACAATATCAAGAAATATACATAAACAAAGGTCAATATCTCAACTTTTTAAATCACATACGAGTTCTACGTTTTTCATAAAAACATGTTATGTGGTAAAGCAAATTCAAGAAAGTTTGAAACTTGGTTATACTGAGAAGACAACCTGTAAATTAGAGAACGCTGTATAAAAATATAATAGTAAGCCCAGTTCTTCACGAAGCAAACTTGTCATTACTGCTAGTGGCTCGTACATGAACTCGAAATAAAAAATATTGAAGAATATAACCAGATCTGATATGTAAATTAACAATATTTTACTGGTGTTTGAAGTCATGCAAATATGTACGTGCTAAAGGATATTGAACATGACGGTCTTCTAAGAGTGTTGTTGTTTGCTGAAATTGCGTGAGGATGGGACGCAAAAGCGAACTATAGCCAATAAATGTTCAAAACTCGATTAACAGTACAACACTATAGGCGACGCCATAGCCCGTATAGAAGAAGAATATTCAAGGTGGGAGATACGTGACTTTTTAAAAAATAAATTGAGCCCTGTAGGATCCTTCAAACCAAAGAATATATAATGTAAACCTACAAGTTTCATCTTTTTTTAGCAGACATAGTAATGTGATCCTTAAATACCAGTTTTGAGTCGATCAAACACCGAGATCTTTATGTGATGAAACTTTGGCAAGATGGATTGTGTGAAGATGATACGAACTTTGAAGAGGACATTTCTTAAGACAAATAGTGAGGCCAGTGCATTTATCAGTGTTAATTTTGAGATGTCATTCATCGCACCATGAAGATAAAGTAAAAATATCCGACTATAGTTGCATAACATCAACAAGAGTTTTAATTTCACTAACCTGTTTACAGCCATCAACATACATAAGAATGTTGCTTGCAGATTCAATGTAGTGGTTCATTATAAGATCGTCCATGAAAAGAACAAAAGGATTGAACCCTGTGGTACTCCATATGTAATAGTATAGAACTGAGGAGCACCATTTTAAGCTTATAATCCAAATATCCCCGTATTTTGGCAATGGCATAGTCCTACATCACATTGATTTGACGTTCCAAGGCAGGGGCCGACAGATTCGAGTGGGCTCTGAATCACTTGTGCCTCCACCAGAAATCGTACCCTAGTACGGGAATCACATATTGGACCCTTTGAGCAGTAGAGAACAGATACAACAATTATACTAAAGGGGATAGAATTTAATTTAGCAATATATATCTAAGAATCTTACTAACAACTCTTTTCACATCTGGAGTAAAATGGGAGTAGCATATGTATATATGTGTTTGTGCCTACGTATCTCATATCATCCAGCAGATGTATAAAATTAAAATAAAAGAATCGAGAAGAAAGGGTTTTGCACACAAGGAATAGGCGTCACACGGACGATGTTATAGAAGCTTGAATAGATCCGACTCCTTTTCTTATCTTGGAAGAGAAGAAAAGTAGAAGAAGAAGAGGTTTTATCTTCTATTCTATCTTCCATACTACATTTCCAATACTTCTTTTGGCCTTTCTTCTAAAAGACTTGATTCCACTTCAAAGCGTCCCACCTTCTCCTCTCCTCAACAATCGAATCCTCGTTTTTTGATAGGAATCGCCAAAGCAAGATTTTCTGTTGAATCTTCTCACGATGGAAGCAAAAGAATTTGAGGAAACGATCCGAGATCCATAGTGCGAAACTTTTTCTTCTTTCTTTCTTTTCGATCTTCTTTCTATATCGGGATAGGTAGAGAAAATGGAGAAAAACGAATAAACAATAAGAATAAAAAAAGAGAGAAAGAATGATTTATACTTTAATGTCTTCTTTCATTGTTGTAAAGGAAAAGGAGAAAAACACACAGCTTTCTCTTTTGTTGACTATCTGAACTCCTTCCTTTCTGGATATTGTTTTAAAATTATTTTCTCATAACTTGACTTTGTTTCAGAAGTCACTTACACACATATATAGCTTTTCTCTAGAGCACTTACACTTATAGCATTTCTCTAAAGAAAGTAAGGGATCCCTACTCACACTCCCGTATACATGGAGGAAAAAGAGTAAGAGAGGGGGAGGTAGTAAGAAGAAAATACAGATTTCTGGATCATTGATCAGACTGAATTGATATAAACTTATTTCTTATAACTGTAGATATAATTATTTAACTTATTCCTAGATATTTATCTTTGTGTAACGAAAAGTTAGCTTCTGCCGGTTAAAAACATTATGTACTTTGTGTATACTCAGACTCACAGAAAGCGGACTAAGGATTTTTTTCAGCCTGAAAGTTACACAATCTGTAACATTGAGCTAATGATATGAAAAGCAAAAATATATGGATGTGTAGAGATTTGATATTGCAATATATTGCAACGTATAGGACATAAAGAGTGACAGTTGGCTATTTTCTATGATTCTCAGTATAATTGAGACTTTCATTGAAATATAATTGATTTGTTTTCATGTAGGTAGAAATAGCGTGACACAGCAAATAACTGATAATACGACATTACATTAAAATTTGGATTTATCTGCTTACACCGCGCAATAGTAAATTTAGTTACTTTCTAACATGTAAAACATTCACAGCTGGTTTTCAAATCCTGATACACACACCTTCGAGGTTTGCCAGCCTCTCAAGAATTATCCAGGTGATTGATGTGATCAAAAGCATCCGAACACCCCGCGAAACTTGTGTTTATCATTGAGAGCGACGCAGTACTGCCATTTGAAAGCAATTTTCCAAAGGAAAGATTTTCCGGTTCGAACAAAATTATTTGATAAGACTGTCAACCCTCTTGCTCCAAACTCTAACGTCCTGTAGCGGACAAACGCGGCCTTACACGGTCGAATTACTTTGCAGGCATTATCAGCATCGAGGTACAAATAGATATGCGATCTTTATAAAAAAAAATCCAGTTCGAACCGAAAAACGTTCCTTGTTAATAGTCAATATAGCGCGCGCCAACAAAATGGGACGTTCTGTGGAACTCACGGACTTTAATCGTCGTCAGATGATTGGATGCTACTTGTGTAAGAAGTCTGTGCGCAAGATCTTCACCCTTCTGATTTTTCATCCCTAGCTCTACCGTTCCCGATGCTATGGTGAAGCGGAAATGTGAAGGGACGTGAACAACCTAACAGCGTGCAGGTCTAATTTTTAGCTCAATTTTTAAGGCCTTTAGGTAACTCGATGGGTGATGATGGATGAATTAGTGGAATAAAGGAAGTGGTAGGAAACGGGAGAACCAGGAGAAAACTCACGCACACGATGTTTGTCTATCACAATGTCCCCATGGCATGAACAGCGCCGTTTTGTTCTAGACCACACTAACCCACATCGATGCCTCTTCTTGGCCCTCTGGAAGGTATGGTCTGCCATTCCATAGGAAACCTTCCGCCACCTGATTGAAATATGCCTGCAAGAGTACAGATTGTCATCAAGGCTAAATGTGCGCTAAAACCTTATTGCCTGCAGCCCAGACTTGTACTACATTTTCATATGGGTGTCCGAATACTTTTGATCACATACTTAAATTGACACAATTTCTTGGAAATTCGCTGCTTTTGTAGTTGATTCATGGTTAGGTAATTGACAATGACAACAACTACTCAACACGGACACTCTACTGCTGCCTTATAGAGGTTAGCGTTAGGTTAGAAAACTGGGCTAGTTAATTTGCAAAGATACTGCTAAACACCGCCACTGTTGATTCCCTTGCATATGTTCTCTTTAAAACTTTACAATAAAACTTGTTTCTTTTTTATCACCCCTTACATGACTCTTTGATGTAAAATTAAGTATATTGCTAAATTATAAAATGTATGAAAACTAACTTCGATAGTCACACTATTTTGATAACTTGATATAAGCTTTAGAATAACGCCAATTTCATGCTTGTTGAACAAACCCAGGTTGTAGTTTCAATTTCGACAGTAGTGGATGAGTTGTCTGTTGACGTTCATTTAGGAATGAATTTGTCACTACCTAATCAGTTAGAAGGTCACTTGTAGCTAAGCAAAGACACTAAATGTTGGAGTATTGGACTGTAAAATTTAGAAAACATTTAGTATTATAAAGCGTTCATACTTTGTGAGTAAAGTTACATTGGTAAATTGTAAATTGTATTTTTGGGCCATTTTAGTAACTAATGACTGCGGCTTGTCTCGAGTCCATCAACTGTTAAGTCTTTAAAATCCACAAACAAACATCTATGCCCCACAGGGTATTTGAACCCGGGACCTTCGAGTCGTTGACTTAGAGCCCCAAACTGCACGACTGCCAGGTCGGCAGTTACATTGGTGAGTAGAGAATAATATCAATTATAGTTTCCTCTTATATTACAGTATTATAAAACTACAGAAGATGTTTGTCAGTTAGGTTACGTTAACTGATTACCAGAATGAACCGGTTAACCCAGTCTTGCTTGATACGAGTGACGTGTTCGACTTGGTAACCTAGTCCTGACCCAAATAACCATACTAACTATGTGAACCAGTGACCCGATAATCTAATCTGAACCAAATTGAACCAGTGACCCAATATTGATACGAGGATTCTGTCTTAACTCGGTTTGACCTAGTATTTTTCCTTTGAATTGACAGATAAGATAAAATGAATTTTATGGGTGGTAAAATCCTTTGGCTTAAATCAATCAATTTGTTCATTTGTGAGATTCACAAATTCTTTCATAATAATCTTTCCGAGGGGAGAGTTAGATGCAAACCTTTGGAGTGTTTTGTTCTTTCAGCAGATGTAAGACATTTTCTATGTCTTTACTGTCCTTAGAAAATTTTCGGCGTCGTATTCTTTAGTGATCTGGGGATTCACTTCACCCCCAGATACTTTTAAGAGAAGTGGTCACCCAGCCGTCATGGTCCATGTGTTTAGAGATCTAGACTGACATGTGGCATTGTATAAGATTAAATTAATTGAATTGGCGGTAGCAGCAAAGCAATATTTGAGTGGTCAAGCGGCAGTTCACCTACAAACTCGTGTTCTAACTAGATGATTGCACCTTCTGTTTACAGGTAATTATGTTCGAGCCGATTCCTTTCCTCCCTTTCCCCAGTTTAATGCTCGTCCAGGTTCGTCATTCCTCGTGATGGACATGGGTTTGTCATAGACTAAATCACCTAAGAAATTTAAACAAATACATAAACAAAGTACTTGTCAGTGCAAAACCTGTTAGCAATTGAATAAATATCTGCAAGAGAAAAAAAAATAGCAAATTGATATAAATAGTGTGTTTTAATTCTTTGGCCTTACCAAACGTTGTCCTTCAGTTTTATAAATTTTTGTCTATATTGGTCTATGTTGCGACCTTTGATTGTCCTATGCACGAAACTCCGTCAAGGTCCTCGTCTAATGAAGAAATATAACGAGATTTAACCTGAACGGAAGTTGTATTGGATCGCAAATTAGTAACATTTATTTTTAGCTCAGTTACATGACCTTGAACATGTTTACATTGCTTCTGCCTGGTAACGGACTTCTGTAAAGGCTAAACTCGGATTTAATATTTTGGGAGCCTCCAAGGATAGAAAATGGATTATTTTATGAAAGGGATCATACAAGGTCTGTCCGGAAAGTAATGTCCTACATTTTATTGTGAAGCGACTGTACGTTGCAGCGCGTTCTATCAGCCGGGATCGATGGCAGTGTAAATCAACTACCGAGCGAGTGCATGCTCATTGTCTCCGACCCCTCGGAGGTGAAGGGCGGGCGATTTCGTAAACCTTTGTTTCGTCTCTTGTACAAGTCGCGATGCAGCGCTCACTGGAACAAAGAGTACGAGATCAAGTTTTGTGTAAGACTATGCAGCGGAAACCTTTCCGTTGGTTCAACAGGTTTTCGAGGATGAGTGTTTATCACAAAGGCAAGTCTCAAAATGGCACAATGCTTTTCTGGAAGGACTTGAACAGGTCA
>JAGDQP010068654.1:0-10993 GCA_022664845.1 Lepisma saccharinum
CATCGAACTTGAGGAGTTTGGAGGAACTGCGTCCTTTTATCACAACCAGAATCTGCAGGGCACTGCGCCCCATGATGCAGATATTCCCTCATACTCCAGAGCGCTGCGTCCGAATGGGGGAAACTTCCACATTCTGCCTGTATAACATATTCCTGGCAGGGCTAACGATTGTGACGACTAAAACTTGGTGGGACACGCAGGAGTATTGGAAGTTAGCGCGAGGAGCTAGGCTCATCCATATTCCATTTCACCACTTTTTAAGGTTGAAGGAGTTGACTGGACATTTTGCACCTCTGGTACTTTTGCTCGTATTTCGCAGCTTTTTACACTTGTAATTTATATGCTCGCTTCGCCTCATTGGGGCGCTGGCCCCAGAATTCCAAGATGGCCTCACTGGGGCGCACCCCTTTATCGCAATCAGGCTCCCGCTGGGAACTGCACCCTACTAGGGGAAACGAGCCGAATTTATTCTAACCTACTCAACCTAAAATTGAATATTGCTCTCCAATTTGGAACATGGCTAGTATTTCTAATTTATCTCATATTGATTCTGTTCTGAACTTTTTTCTTGCTATAGTCAAAAGAAGAATACCATCAGTACGTAGCTTCAGCAAACCAGAGTTATTATCCGTTCTTGGTCTCCACGTACCCTCTTTTCGTCGCAAGCTGGCAGATTTGATGTATTTATACAAGATACTTAACGGTAACCTTAGAACTGGAGAGTTGATATCTAAATTTTACTTCCGTGTTCCCTTGCGTATAACCAGAAATAATAACCTCCTTCATTGTGCCACGCCTAGGCTAAGTATACTGCAGCGCTCCTTATTCCATAGACTAGTAATTATGTACAATAACCTTGACTCAAATATTGATATTTTCGGATCTGAACACACTTTCCATCGAACGCTAAATACAAATATGTGAGTTATTCCTCTTGTGTAGTATAATCGTTATGTTTTTTATATCAATTGCTGTGTTATGTGTTGTTTAAAATTTAATTTCATGTTATTTAGTTTGTAGTTAAGTTATTTAGTTTGTTGTGAAGTTATTTAGTTTGTTGCATTGTTATTTTGTTTCTGTGTAAAATGGCAACTCAAGCTGTATCTGAAACTTAATAATAAATAAATAAATAAATAAATAAATAAATAATGGTACACCTTCATACCAAATTTCGTTTCTCTAGCTTCAGTCGTTATAAAGTGGGGCTTAGGCAGGCATTTTGGATAAAAGATGGACACATTTTTAACGTTTTCTTATATTTTCGTGACATACTCGTGATGATACACTGTCATACCAAATTTCATTTCTCTATCTCGAACGATGTGAAAAATGGTATTTCAGCTGCCATTTTGAATCAAAGATGGTGACTTTTTTGAAACGTTGATATTTTTTCCTAAACTACACTAGATAATACATTATTATGTCAAATTTCGTATCTCTGGCTCAATCAGTGTGGAAAATGGATTTATGACGTCCACCATTTTGGATCCAAGATGGCGTCTTTAGAGATATTTTGTAATATTTGCACAATCTACTAATAATGTTGTACTGTCAAACTAAATTTCGTTATTCTAGCGGCAGCCGTTTAGGCTGTGTATTCTTTAAAATTTTAGGGTTGGCGGCCATTTTGAATCCAAGATAGCGACTTTTTCAAAATTTTAAAAAGTTTTCTTAATTTGCTATCAATGATGTAGTTTCATACCAAATTTCACTGTTCTAGCTTTAGTTGTTTAGGCTGTGTATTCTTTGAAATTTTAGGTTTGGTGGCAATTTTGAATCCAAGATGGCGACCTTTTCAAAATGTCGGAATTTTTCCTTTACCTACTTATCATCCTCTACCTTCATACCAAATTTCATGTTTCTAGCTTACTCCAAACACCCTAAACAATATGATGAGTGAGTCAGTGAGTCACACACAATGACATATTTGGAGCTGTTTTCATAATAATGTCTATGAAAATTCATCTGAAATATTAAGAAATAATTTCCTTCATAGTTATACAACTGAAGTGTTTATGACTTGATGTTCTTTTTTTATTTTTTTTTTAAGTTTTCTATCTCTGTTGCTTTTCTTGTGCAAACGTGGAAGTAAGTGAAAATCAGGGAAGAATGAATAAAGGGACACAGCGTAACTAGCGGTTGTTATATATATACAGGGTAAGTCAAAATGATGGACCCGATTTCATAAATTTATTTTGTGAAATATAATGAACATATCTTAATGTGAGCTACGCGCAAGGAAAGGCAAAAGTTCAAAGTTTAGTTGAGTTTAGTTTATGTCCCGCGTGGTTGCATTGTCTACCGCTACGCGGCGCTGGAAGCAGTTAACGAAAATGGCGCTGACTGGAGAGCAGAAATCGATCTGTGTGCTGGATTAGCATGTAAACAACTCTGTGATGAGTGTTCAACGGCATTTCCGTACCAAGTATGGCAGAGACCCACCTACTGGAAAAACCATTCTACGTGGTGTGAAAAATTCAGAGATACGGGCTGCATCTGTAAGCGAAAATCGACTGGCCGACCTTCAGCTGAGGAAGAGACAGTGGAACGTGTTCGCGCCAGTTTTGTGCGGAGTCCACAGAAGTCTACCTACCGGGCAGAGAGGGAACTTGAAATGCTGCAGAAAACTGTATGGCGAATTCTGCGGAAACGTTTACAAATGAAATCCTATCGCTTGCAACTGCTACAAGCCTTAAGAGACACTGATTATGCTGCTCGAGCGTCTTTCTGTGCTGATTTTCTCACGTTAATGGAAGAGGATGGGTTCGCCGAAAGGTTACGTTACAGTGATGAAACGGTGTTTCACCTTTCTGGGAATGTGAATAGACACAACGTAAGGATCTGGGGAACTGATAATCCCCACGCAGTTGTGGAACACCAACGCGATTCACCCAAGGTTAATGTGTTTTGTACCATTTCCCCTGAAAAGATTTTTGGGCCCTTTTTCTTCCTTGAACCTACTGTGACAGGACATGTTTTTCTTGATATGCTGCAACAATGGCTCCTTCCACAGCTCGAAGAGGATAGTGCAGATTTCATTCTTCAATCGGATGGGGCCCCTCCGCATTACCATGGCAGCGTTCGGGATTATCTCAATGAGGCATTGCCACAGCGCTGGATAGACCGTGCATCTCAGGAGGATCGAGTTCTCATTCGTTGGCCACCTCGTTCCCCCGATCTGACCCCGTGTGATTTCTTTTTGTGGGGTTTCATAAAGGATCGTGTTTACGTACCACCACTTCCAACAACATTGGGTGACCTTCGCGAACGCATCACAGCAGCCATTGCAGAGATTGACCGTGACACACTGCACAAGGTTTGGCAGGAGATAGACTATCGGCTTGATGTGTGTCGTGTTACGCGAGGTGCTCACATAGAGCACTTGTGATGTGACTGAAAAAAAAACTTTGAGAGTTACCCTTCTTACCACATGTATTACATTAAGATATGTTCATTATATTTCACAAAATAAATTTATGAAATCGGGTACATCATTTTGACTTACCCTGTATATATATTTTTTCTCAAGCTGATTTCGAAAATTATTACTCATTTTCTAAGGACGCAAATATACCTACAGCTATGAATTTGCTCATTTCGCTAACTAGATGGGGCCAGCTGTGCTTCAAAACTTTTGTGTTACTTTCTCTAGCGCCAAGTTGGCTATCTATTTTTAAATTTACCTAAGCATTGAGCAAATAGCTGATTAGTCGAGGAAAATGTCATGTACACCATCTGATAGGGCAACTTATACTGATTTTAATACCCCAAAAATAAATTCCCAATGAAATTCCAACATCACATTTTTCGAACCTGAATCATTCGAGAAAAAAAAAATCTAGCCAAATAACTGATTGACTGTGAAGAATTACATATACACCATCTAATAAATTAGCTTATACTGATTACAATAACCAGTGTGCGAATTAGAGGAGGGAATGCCCGGGATTTCCCCTCCCCTCGTGGCAAATAAGTTTACCACCATGACAAATTTGTTTTTTGTCCCTGCCAGGGATAAATTCTGCCACCCCCTCCAAGATGTTTCAATCAAGATTAGATAGAAAATCGTAACATTTTTATTTGACAGAAGTTGAAACTATTTTCATGGAAATGACAAGGGCAAATGAACTTTTACTAGCTGCTAAGAAGCCTATTTGAAAGCCATTTTCTATTCTGATGTTTATGAACTAGCTTAGTGTGAATGATTTAGTATGATTGGTTTAATTTAGTAACCTCCTATTGGAAAATGGGACTGCATGTCTTCCTTCCTTCCTCTCTCTCTCTCTCCCTCTCTCCGACAATAACCTAAAATTATAACCGCAATAAAATTAATTTGCAGTAAAGCACAATAAGACAATTCACATTCAAACTTTTGTATTTTCTGTACGATTGCCACGTTTTGACAATGCGAGAGAACTTGCAAGGGATAAAAAACATGGCGTTTTCTGTTTATGCTCACGGCTAAATAACTACCACCTGGAGTGCCATTTATGATAAGTCCTTTGAAATACGTTTCATATTCATATATATATTATTTTTCACTAACTTCTACAATTTACGGATAGTAACTTATTATAAAAAGCTTTACACACTTTTCAACAAAACAAAAACACACATTTTTGCAATATAAAATGTATTCTGTTGAAAATATCAAGTTTTCATTACATCGATTATTTCAAATAGATGTACTGAAAATCGAAATTTTTTAAGGTGATTATTCTTATTGTTAATTAGTTTACTAAGATTTGTAAGAACTTCGTAAAGATAATATTTTTTTACCTCGAACGTTTTAAGTTCAAAAAAGGCGATGATAGAATTTTATTGGGGTTATAATTTTAGGTTAATAAAACATGTATAAGTTACTTTTTTCTTAATTACATGAAAATTGTAAATATCTCTTTTGAAACTTGTGATTTCCTGAAGTTGACTGTACACATAACTACTTAAAGTAAATATATATAGCATTCTATGTACGTTTGTTGCTACGTAGTGAGTATTCAGCTGGTGTTTCTGGTTTGTACGATTTATTCTCTTACAATGTCAACAAATTGTGTTAATAATCCAAACTCCTTTTGATATATTTGTGATGAAGTGACATTTAAAACACAGAGACGTAGTTTTACACCACTCGTTATGGAGTGTTATCATCTATACTTTGGGTGCAAAGTAAATGATCTAGATAAAAGTGGGCCATACATTTTTGATGTGTTACTTGTGTTAAACTCCAAACAGCTTGGCTAAAGGGTTTCCAACACATGAAGTTTGATATTACAATGATTTGGCGGGAATCAGGGGATCACCCCACAGATTGTTACTTTTATGCCACAAACATTTCAAGCATCAATTCTAAATCCAAATGTACTGTGAACTGTCCTAATTTGCCATCTCCCACTAAACCTCTGCAACAGTGTTACTGTGCCCCCGGAAGAAGTCATGCTTAGTGATGTTGATAAGGAAGAGTCTGTGGAACATAATGATGACCATAGGCCACAGACCTCAATAACCTTAACCTAAATTTGCACCTGTCTAAGAGACAAACGGAACTTCTAGATAGAAAGTAGCCGACTGAAAGATCGGAATCTTCTACAAAATGATACCAAGGTCTGTGGTTTCAGAGATAGTCATAGTCATAGTCATAGTCATAGTGGTTGTAAGAACTTCCATGGACTTGTTTCCAGCAATGATGCTCATTCTCTTATGGACGACGCACTTGGTCACAAGTATAAAGCAGACTAGTGGCGTTTATTTATCGATTCGTCGAAAGTTAGCTTAAAATATGTTCTTCTACGCAACATTAACTATTTTCCATTAGTGCCTCTCGCTCACGTTATCAATATGCCAGATACATATGCTAGAATGAAATTACTGCTAAAGAAAATCAAGTATGCCATTTCTGTGCTGCCTTGAAAGTTATTGCTCGTTTGTTTGGGCTGCAATTTGATTTCACAAAATACTGCTTTCTTTTCTTTGTGAGTGGAATAACAGGGGCCTAAAAAACCATTAGACCCAGGAAGAGTGGCCAAAACAAACACATTTAACTCCAGGGAGAAAAATATTGTCAAATGTTTGATACTAAAAACATTTATCTACCTTCATTCATATTAGGCTAAAACACTTTGTTCAAGCCATGGATAAAGGTAGACTTGGACTTGATTATTTAAGACAAAAATTCCCTATGATCAGGGAGGTAAAGATCAAAGAGGACATCTTTGTAGGGCCTAATATAAGAGCATTGCTTCATAATGAGTACATTCTTCAATGGTAAGTTGAACCAAGCTGAAAAAGACGCATGGAAGTCGTTCAAGGATATTTCCTACTATTTCCTAGGAAATGTGAAGGTAGACAAATACCAAGAAATGGTAAATAATTTTTTTATATCTACAAGAATATAGCATGTAATATGTCTGTAGAACTACATTTCATGCATTAACATCTGGATTGTTTCACAAAATCTTGGCGCAATCAGCGATGAACATGGTGAAAGGTTTCATCAGGATATTTTCGAAATAAAAAACCGATACTAGGGCAAGTAGTGTTCCTAATATGTTGGCTGCCTATTGTTAGAAATCAGAGAAATGAGTCAGATGAAAAATACATTAGAAAATGTTACAGGTGAATTTTAGATGAGACAGTTTTCCACTATATATATATATATTGTAGATACAAGTGATATTCAAATGAGTGTCACTCAAAATTTTTAAGTCATAGATGAATTTCGAGTAGGTATTTAAACTCAGCATGAAAATTATATAGATTCATCTATTTTATATTTCGTGAGAAGTCAGTTAACTTTTATTATCCAGTATAATTATCTGTGTTACTAGTGGCGTTTTACTTTTCTTTTTCAAAATGGAGTTTACTAAGGTTTTAGTAGCACGCATTAGTGCAAGGTCTAAAATTTTAAAAAGTAATTAGAAACAATTAATTATAATTTTAACTACTGAAGAAAGTTTACTTTATATTCATAATTTTTTAACATTTTTACTCAAGAAATGTATTGAAGAATTATTTTGTACCTACTTATGACATAAAACAACAATAAAACTTCTTTTCACGATAAAGGCAAGGAGTACATACTCTGAGGAATGGTAGACCACTTGCACAAGTGAGCTACGCATGGTTTATTTGTTCGTTATCCATGTACTTAATTCCGTCAGTTGTTCAAGATCATTTATACTCGCTCCATAGACTCCATCTTCTTCGTTACGTAGCATGTACTGTTAACTATAACGATAGACTCCTGCTGTGCTTTCGATCATATACGTTCCATGCAGTTCCATATTCTCTAAATTTACACCAACTTTAAAAAAACTGTTAAAAGATTTTCTCATTTGGCTTGTAATATGCTCCGGATTTCATTCTCTGCTTTCTACTAATGATCAACTTTTGAGGCTGACTACTCTGATTCCGTGTTAGATGGGTCTGGGTATTGTTTCTCATAATATATCTATTACGAAATTTGTGACAATTATCAATAAACTTCATACAATTTGATGCAACTAGGATATACATATTTTCTTTTGTCATACTACTCTATTAAACGTCGGGTTAGATTTAGTGGTCTCACAATAGGCACCTCCACGTGGCTAATACGGGAATGCGAACCACACATAGCAAGCAGCAAAATATTTCGGGTTGCACCAAATCCAACACTGCTGCCTTACAGTAAATGGAGGATCTTCAATGGCGAAGAGAAGATTAGATTATTCAAACTAAAATTTCATGGTAAAGGGAAACAGTTAACCATGCCACCCTGAGGTTTAACATAAATGGTATCGGTAAGACTCAGAGATGGATAAATATCTTTGATGTTTGCCTTTACTGTAAGGTCGTAAAAATGAGAGCTCTACACCGCTACACAATGTCAAGAACCGGTACAAAATGTTTCTATGGGTTCTCTTAAGATAAGATATCTCGGATGTAAAGTAGCAGTCCCTTCGGATTTACGGGCCAGGACCACTTGAAGAAGCTTCAAGAACAAGATAAAGAAATACCTTAGAATAGAAGCTTTGATCGTAAAAAAATATGTACAACGGGTGCTTTTCATACGGTAGTGCGCGAGACAGAAAAGTATAGAATAACATGCTAGCGATACAAGGGTAGGGCCAAGTTAGCATCCGACAGGGCAAATACAATTTTTTTTCCACGGCGGAGCTCTGTCACAACATTATACAACATAATTCTTCATTAAGCATACTACCCTACAGACGGTTCAGAATATGCCGTTCGTGAACGAAACACTATCCAACATTACGGTACTTACTAGCTACAGCAAAATGGTTTAAAGAAATGTCGATGCTGCGACCGATAAAGTAGATGATAACGACAAAGATGTATTTTACGATGAGCTTCATTGCTTGTTTTACTGATTACCGAAGTATAATACAAAAATTGCATTGAGTAATTTCAACGCAAAGTTAGTGATGGAAGAAAGTTTATGCATACTATAAGTAAATCACGTCTTCATGAAAAGAGCAACATGAATGTAGAAATACTGATACCACTTATAATACTGAACAATCTAATAGTAAAGAGCACGTACTTTGAACACAAAATATACGCAAATACACATGGATGTTCCCGAATGCCAAAGAACACAACCAGAGCAATTAATTAAATATTAGTAGATAGACAAAGACATATCAATAAATTAACGTTAGGACTTGTAGAAAAGCCAAGGGTATCAACGACCATATGTTACTGATCACAGAACAGAACGACAAATTAACTCAAAGCAAACCCTAAGCACTTGAGTAACGCGTAAGGTAACGCCATACGCGAATTTAAAAACAAAAATATCTGAGGCAAGAAATTCAGGAGATAGAGGAAAATGGTAAGACAAATAATGTGAAAATGGTAAGACAAATAATTTAAGAGATTTATACAAAGGAGTAAACTCCGTAAGAAAAGGTTATTAGCTTAGCTAAGGATGATTAGGAATAAACATGGAAATCTTCAGGCGGATCCAACTACAATTCTCAACGTGTGGAAAACTGTTTCAACAAATTGTTTAATGTATACACAGATGAACAAAGAGAGAAGTTGGAAGTTCATACCGCAGAACTGTGAATACCATAACTCTGATCCCCTGCTGGACAATATAGAAACACTGAATCATAGGGAATCTAAAAGATGTTATGTTGAGGCTCCGTTGCTATGCTCTATTGATCTTCATTTTGTATTTGTGATAATAAAACAGGTTGCAATGTCTTTAAGTGTATCTCGTGTTGAAATATCTTCAAGTACATCTAATGATCTAGTGGAAGAAAGCAAGGCTTAAGGAAACCTAAATCTTATAAATGTTTCCAAATAAAGCGTGCAAATCTTTGTGTTAGCTATTCAGGGAGAGATACTCCTGCCAAGAGTTCCAAGTTTGAATGTGGATGTCGTTGTAAAGGATATACAATTTGTATTGATAATAATGGTATACCAATAATTTATAAATTTAATGACGTTTAAAGAAATAATCTTCAAGATGTTTGTTTATATTCAAGGTTGGACTGAAATAGCATCAGTTAAGACACACAGACCAAGTCAAGGAGAAGAATCTACGGCAAGAACACACTCGGTGTTTTACTATTCAGAAAAATTGTTCAAAGGTCCAGCTATGTAAGAAAGTCTTCATTAGAAATCACAGAACAACCAATAAGGAATGAAAAGGTTAGATTTGTTGAAGTTTGGAAAGTCATTTAAAGATGAGAGAGACACGTATGTGAACATGAGAACTACACCTATGCCACCGGAGGTGTCTAAACTAATTGCTCAGCATATTGAATTTTTGGAGGTTAAGAATGTACGTTACTCATATAGATCAATCCAGTACATGAATGCTGTACTAAATGCCAAACGTAGTCACATACTAATAAGAGGAAAACAACCAGAATAAGATGTCCCATATTAGTCAGTTTTCAATTATTTATAAAACCTACAATTTAAGATTAGAATGCTAAAAGTAGATGTCTCTAGATGAAGAATTGAACGAAAAGCTAAAACATTCCTTCTGAATTACTTCCTGAAGACTTTTAGAAAGTTTGAAGTCGCTAAAGTCACTTTCTGAAGAAAATAATTCATATTCAGTTGGACAAATATTTTCATATGATACCCTATATGACCCACTTTATTAACCTGCATTTTCAACCCGCATTTTGGGGTCTCCAGGTCATGAGTTTTGGTGTTGTTTTTTCATGTGATTACTATTTTTGAGCCAAGAGAAATAAAGTAATACGTAATAATGATAATAATAATCAAACAATATCCAAACTAAGCTCATAAAATTAGTCTTAAACGGATTCTTAGCACTATCAAATTAAAATAAACACACACCCATGCAGCCACCATTGTAAAAAAATAGTGAAAATAAATATTTTTCCTGGATTGAAATTTGGCGGAGTTTAGGTATGTTGACGTATGGAGTGTTTTGCTGATATAAAGCAGTATACGTTTGTCTTCTAATTTGTTCTAGGTTCAATAATAATTATCTTGGATTAAGTGGTAAACTAGCTTATCGAAGTCTGGTAATAATTGCTACAAAGGGCGAGGCAGAAAACATCTATACATAAAATATGTGACTACTTACCTTAACGAATTGAACATGGTTACCAAGGTAAGTAATGTGGTCATAATTAAAGTAATCCTTCCTGGAACTGATTCTGGGTTAATTATGAAACTGCACCATGAAACGGCTACTAAAAGACCACTTGGAAAATACGTCATTAGAATATGAGTTGCAAGAGCTCTATGAAATCCCATAGTTAGAAGTAGATAGTTCGCTATGCCATCTGAAATTAAGTCGTAAGTCATACAAATGCCAAAACCGGGAGTTAGAAAAGGTTCCTAATCCATCCGAACAACTTGTTGATGTAATACAAAAGAAACATGTAGAGTTTTTAAACTTAAAGTGACTTTCTTTATTAGTTCCTCAGATATGCTGAAACAAAGTCAAAGTAACAACAAATAAACAAAGTCACTTTAATTTTAGGAACTCTGCACGCTT
>JAGDQP010068657.1:0-10992 GCA_022664845.1 Lepisma saccharinum
TTTTCACTTTTGCCACTAGACCACAATAAATTAAGACAGCATGCAATACTTGACTACGCTGGCACATTCTCGCTTAAATTAAAAGATGTGTGTGTCTGGATTCCTCCTGGAAATCAATTGTTTACGAAATTAACGAGATGGAAAGTTTCTCTTGGGTCACCCTGTAGTAATATAATGTTCGCATTTGGTAGAGGTCGAATCAATTAATTAACACGTCAATTTCATCAGCAACTTTAATCTAAGATCTAAATCACCTTCTGCGCAACCTTTTACATAAAAGGGAATAAGAAATGCATAACTTCAACCACATGTATGAAGTGTTCCCTAATTTCAGGCGTTCATAACAAAATTGCGAAAACTTTGAAGTCCTGTAACTCGTGTTCCGCGAAACTCCGAAACGTAGTACTACAGGGGTGTTCATTCGAACGCATCATCAATGCACTGTGGAAGTTTCATGCTGATTTTCATGTCCCACCGGAGACAGTTTCCTTGTTAATCGTAATTTGGCAAATAGTTATAACATTTTATATCCCGGGCGGATTTTACTTGTTTACATACCAAATTGAAGATTATTCTATCCTCTACAACTTCAACTTCATTTCTGTACACTTTTGCTCTCAATACAACAGTTTAGAAGGTACGAGACATTATATGTCCTAAAACGTGGTGTGCAACTTAGTTTTGAACAAAATTACGATTTTCAACGGCTTATAACTTGAAAACGGTTAGGGATAAGAAAACAATTAATATGAACTATTTTGTGCCAGGTTTGTCATCTTTAATTTTGCGTATAATGATGTTTTCGCTAGAACCCACCATTATCGAGATATAAGCCAAAAATCAAGAGAAGGGACACATTTTGGTATGTCGTGAAGTTAGCTCCTCTTGCAGACCCCGGGACTTTTGGCATATTCATCTCCAAGCAGCTCCGAATACATTCCAAAAGTAATCAAAAGTGCTCACAAAAGTCTGTCTAGAAACCATTCCTTGACTGAAGTGGAACTGAAAATTCAGACACTTCAATCCTGCAAAAGAATTCTCTTGCTGATTTTCTAGGATTACTCTGAAATGTTCTTGAATAGGAAACATTTACTGAATATATCAAGTAACGATACCAAAATGTTTAACAGTGTAGACAGAGAAGATTTACTATACTAATAAAATGAACAAATAGGATCCTGTAGTACTGTGGTTTTCAATCCCTTTTGTTTTGTGCCACCCCTTACCACAGTACCTCAGAGAACAGTCCAACGACCGAGCCACCGTAGTTCATTGGTAGAGCATTGGCGTAGTATTCGGGAGGTCATGGGTTCGATCCCAGCGGACGACCATCCTGCTTGAAGATTTTCCATAGTTTTTCCTCAGTCACACTAGACAAATTCCGGTATGGCACCTCCAACATAGGCCCTGGCTGACTCCTTTCCCCTCCTGTATCCTGGTCTGAGCCTCAGATGCCTGAAGGCCATAAAGAAAAATTATCATGGACCTACGGTTGAGATTCACTGTTTTAAAAATTTAAAAAAAGCGTGCTGTTGCCGCCAATAAATTTAATTTTATCTTTATATTGAAAAAGAAAGCCTTTTACATACAACAGAGTTGTAGATATCAAATATTGTTTGGTCCTGTTCCACATTAGGGTAAGCATGACCGCTGAACTCAAACGTTATGATTAAATTATATATAATTTTACAGCTTGTTGCTTCTGAAATTAGGCTAGATTATAATTTATCACTGTGTACAAAGCAGAAGGGCGTCAATGTGGTAAATTTACAAATAATTCACGCCTTTATGCCCTTAAAGCGACTATTTTAATTTAATTTGACTGTGCTTACTCTAAATTGGATTTGTTCCTATAAATTAACAAATAATATTTTATGAAACACATAGGCAGTCAATAAAGATATCTAAATTCCTTGTATCAGTTAACTATGATTTTGTTTTCATTCATGTGATTCTTAGATGTAATCACTAACTAAATGCAATTTTCGAAATTAAATAAATTCATATTTCTTACAGTAGCATTAAATGAAGGAACTAGAAAAGTTATTTTGAAATTCGTATTTCGAAAACTAGTTATCGAATTTCAATTTGTTGCTTGAGACAAATAAAAAAAACTTATGAATGTTAACAATGTAGGACTTGTAATTATTAAATGCAAAACGGACTCCTTCCGTTGGTCATTTATTATGCGATATTCAGTTCACTTTTAACTATCAGCGAAACTAGCTACTAGTATTAAATTATGTTATGACCTTTCTTCTTTTTTTCAATATTCATATTTCCCTTTCACATATATATTAGAAGGAATAATCAATAATATTTAAATTGCTATATTTCATGCAATATTGGCATTAAAGTACTTTTATACGTATATTGGAGATTTCCTGAATAATTAATACCATGGACTTTTTTATGAATAATAATTGCATCTTAGGATAATTAGCTATTTCTTGAGGTATTTCACAATGACCGCAACATTGCAAATTAATTCAAGTTCTATTACCGACATCATTATTTGCAACGCAAAGAAAAGGACGAAACTTTTACTTACTAGTTAAGATCGGCTAGAATGAAAATACATTTCAAGAATCTTTTCAACTTGGACGAATATAACAACTTGATCCACGGTGGGACCAGTTTTCACAGGTTAAGCGTAAGTTGGTAAATGAATTCAAAGAATAAGAAAAATGAAATGTAGAATGACGTCACAAATCCAAAATGGAAAGTACGTTTTAATTTTAAAAAGTGCCAAAAGCAGTCATGACTTTAGGCCACTTGCAACTACGCGCACTAAAATTTACTTATTTCTTTTTTAAATGACATTTCTATTTTTTTAAATGTTGGGACATTTTGTAAAAAAAAAAGACATATTGAAACTTAGGAAAATATATATTTCGTATTATATGTTGCACTTAAATAAGATACTGATATAAAAATATCACCTGGTTGACAGCGTCTCAGCGACCACCATGTGAAATAAAATATTTAGAGTTATATAAAGGACATTTCGTATTTTCATCTATTCCTTTAATAAAGAATTTTTTTCTAATATTGGTATTTATGTTACACTTACGTTTTGGTATAATGCATCTGGAAAACAATGAGTTTATACAGCAACCAGTAATACTGCTGATTGCACAAACTCTGACAACCACTATAGTGTAATAGTTACAGTCAAAACATGTCGCCAGTTGTAAACATTCTTCCCCAAATAACTTTGCAATTGACAGACTGATCTGGGTGCAGCCTTTTGTAATTTACAGAAAATCTTATTCTCTCAACGTTACAGGAAAATATACTCGAAACCATTCTAAATTTATTCGAAAAAGTAATTTTATGATTGCTTACAAACCTTTCGCACTGTTTGTTGCTGAACTTGAAAAAAAATATTTTAGGCGGAGCGGTGCAATTACAAACCCATCAATTTACAAAAATAAAAGCATTTTTATTTAATTTTACAACAATGGTTGCTAGTGGTGAATTACTAATTAAAAATCAAATATACTAGGTTGTTAATATAAATTGTCATAACAAGAATACCCAAACGAATCAATTGTAACTAACCTAGTTGAATTAACACATTTCTTAGCTAGACAAATTGATAATAAAGGTCAAGTAGGCGTAATTTACACAGACTTTTCGAAAGCCTGTGATATCATTACTCATCGCATCCTACTTATCAAGCTTGTAACATTCAACTTCTCAGAAAAACTTCACCAGTTGATAGCATCCTATTTGTGTCACCGTAAACACCGCGTACGTTACAAAAATATTATAACCGAGGAATATGTTGATTCTGGGGTGCCACAAGAATCGAAGCTTGGATCTCTTTTGTTCTTGTTATTTGCAAATGACTTGCCTGCTGTTATCACATCCTCCAACAAACTTCTGTTTGCAGATGATTTAAATATATATTGGGGTATTTCCTCCGAATTGGACGCGGTCTCTTTACAAAATGATATTAATGCAGTCTCCAACTGGTTCAAAACAAATGTGCTATTATTATACATTAATAAACGTAGTGTAATGCCATATACCAGAAAAATAAACTATTCGAAATTCGAATACAATGTTAATGACTCTACACTAGTTTGAGTTGATTCTATTACTGATCTTGGTGCAACAATTAAATCTAACCTGTCATGCAACATACACATAAATCGTAATATTGTTAACGAAGTTACAGGAACCTCGGGTTTGTAATGAGATTAGCAAGCGATTTCTCGAATATTGATGTCTTAAAAACTTTATATACAGGGTATGTCAGGTCAAAGTGAGAATACCTTTCAATGATAGTAGTTCCTAATACACAGAAGAACTCTCGGCAAATTAAAATTATACTGCCTAAATCTGTAAGATTTTTGACATACAAGGAAACTGGAATATATCCTAAATTTGAAAAGTACTTAGACCTGGTAAACAAATACAGGTTACAATCTCTAGAAAACAGGAGAGTTAATTTTCTCTTAACTTTCGTACACAAACTCTTAGACACTAAAATGCACTCAGAAAGCTTATTATCTGAATTAGGGCTGTTTGTACCACATAGAGTAACTCGACCGCATAATGCTGTGTTCAACCTCTCGGCGCAAAGGATTAAAGCTTTAGACATATCGCCTGTTAGGAGAATGCGCTCGTTATAAAATTGTATTCCTAAAGAATGTCCTCAGATTGATATATTGAACATAAATAAGAGAGAATTCCATTCTTATATAAAATAATGAATACTTTATGCAGAATATGTTACCATGCAGCTCCAAATACGTATATTGCATCTATGTGTGTGTATGTATAAAATGTCATACGTATGTTTATGTTGAACACCACAATTTGGTGAATAACCTGTTGTGTTTGATAGATAAATAAATAAAGATCATGATGCTACTATCAGGTCAAATTTAACTTATTGCCAAAATATATTTCGAAAACACATTCAAGATTATTGCGTCTATACCTTTGTGAATTTATGCCGGAACTCCGTTCCAGGGCGTTCCTGTTTAACTTCAGTATCTGGCACTGCCTGCACGTAAG
Organism: Lepisma saccharinum; assembly: GCA_022664845.1. Classification (NCBI taxonomy): domain Eukaryota; kingdom Metazoa; phylum Arthropoda; class Insecta; order Zygentoma; family Lepismatidae; genus Lepisma; species Lepisma saccharinum. Next base: position 5,032 of record JAGDQP010068657.1, read on the forward strand.
GGAACCGAAAGTCGATAAAGTAACATTTTTTTCATAGACATGTATATAATAGATGCAGCTAGAAAGCCAAACATTTCGACTTTTTTCCGTCATCCACCTTTGCTTATGAGTTTCTCGATAAGTGACATGTGATACTAAATTCTTGGTTCTTTAAAAACTCAGTGTGGTTTTTGATATACGTTGTATCGAAATTAAAATTTCGAGAATTGACTTCTAGAAATTGAAGGACACTTAAAAAGCGACAAATTTGGGGAAAAGTCGGGACACCAAGTCGAGACATTTTAAATATATATAGAAAGGAGTGTCCTAAAAAAAAACGGTCAGAATGAGAACTCTAACATGCGCCAACTACCTAGGTACGTATAAGTGAGAAGTGCGTATCAAAGAGGGAAATTGTTCTGTGGACAGGAAAGTATAATTGGACCGCGGTGGCTCAGTGGTAGAGCGCTCATGTCTTGTGCTTGGAATCCTCAGTTCGATCCCAGTTATGCCATGTGAGCTTTATGGTAGAAAAGCACCGTGTGCTTGGGTTTTCTCCCGTTTGCATTTGTATTTGCTTCGGTTTTATTACTTAGCCATCGCTTCCTTGCTTGTTTTTGTTCGTCGTGATGCTTAATACATTCTTCATCAAACCAACGTTTGTTTTTATGTCGTTTCTTCTCATCTATACGTTCTTTTGGTGTGTCTTTCATTGTGTCACGAATTGCTTCCCACATCTTATTAAAAACTACGTAAAACCAAATCCACCGGAACCGGTTAAATATATTTTTTTAACAAGGTTCGTTATCATTCTATAACTCTACCAAGTATCATTGAGAGAGATATAGTGTATACGGTTTGTGTAAGGCGCTGATATTGAATGACGTCATTATAACTAAAAGAGCACACAGCAATAGGCGGTATATATTATTTTTAACCTAATATCTACTTTCTGTCACGAAACATATGGTATGTTCATGTCTTTCCCTTAATCCATCACAATTATATGTATTAGAAGGCAACTTAACAGCTACTTTATTTAAGAAACAGCTTTCTCACACGAATTCTTTGTTGATTCTATTCTAGTACTTACATGCAAGTGTTCCTGAAAGATAGTCTGTCTTGATAGTAAGACGCCTAGATTATGTACTGATGGGTTTTAGATAAAAATAAGGTCGTGGTGTAGGAAATTGTATCTATCATCAAAAGCACCAAAATTAGTCTAATTCTATTAAGAGCATTAACTAAACAATAGATTGTCATACAAAAGACTGTACAACATTCACAAATCAATAGTGAAATGTTGTACCTAGAACTTATTCTCAGAAATAAATTTGAGAGACTAAATTATTCAAAAAAATTATTAATTATTAAAGTTAAAATTATTATAAAAGAATTATTAAAATAATTGTTTTCTTTCTAAACAACTTGCAACACAATGTGATGTCAATATAATAAGCAAACACTGAAGATAATTATCTCAAATTAGATGATTTGACTGTCAATACCACACACTCGTACATCATGACAATTCAAAAATTCGTTATGACAATGTAAACATTTATTGAAATTAATGCATGTGTATCATTCCGACCTTTGCATTCATAAATATGTCAATATGTTTGTTGTTACTGAGATGTAGACTGTTGAATTCCTTAATAAATTACGAAATTATGAACTTAATACCCTATAAGTATTTCGGCGCTAAGTACTATGTTCAATATTTCCGTAAATTCTCCAACCTTTATGTCTCTATTTACTGAATATTAATTTTTGTTAGTGTTGAAACTTCTTCTCGGTACAAAATATGAGCTCTTCTATAATTTTGAAATTTCATATCTCCTCTAACTCTGATTCTTTGGTTTTTTCTTTTCAGCTGCTCAGTTCAATACTTACGTCACCTTAAAACTACAGAATGTTAAGTCCACCACGGTGACAGTCAAAGGTGCTAACCCTTGTTGGGAACAGGATTTTTTGTTGTAAGTATGGTATGAAGGTGTAAAATGTAGAATGTTTATCTCTTGTTTCTTTGTATTTCTTACACATTTCAACCCCTACTCACTGTGTAAATTTCACAATCGTCAGACAATAATAAAATTAAATAATTTAGGTTTCTTTATTATGAAGAAAAGGGACTACTTTTCTCTGTATAACAAGGTGCCGTTGCATGGCCGTCTGGGTTGCACTGCGTAGGCAAACTGATGGATAACCGGTGTAATCGATGTATTATTTTATTTACTTGTGTTGTAGAAACAAAACTGAAATTATTGACCTTCAAACGTCAGCAGTTTTCAACTTTATATACCGTAAAAACTCATAATAATTTGCAAATGTAAGGTCCTAGTTTCTTTAGACAATATGCTAGACACTATGGAATAGAAAAGTATACCTTTAACTCCATATCTGAGAAGTAGTCCCATTTAAAATACCTCAACAAAGTTTCATGCCTGAAGCCTCGTGTGAAACTGATCTTACTAGCAGCCTCATTGATGCTATCAATACTCTGTGTAAGAAAATAGGACTGGAAGTAATTCATTTAGATTTCTTTAAAGCATTTGAAACTGTCACCATACTCTTCTTATTCACCAAATATTCACCAGTTTTAACATACAAACCTTCTAATACTTCTTGCAACTTTGCAATAGAGAACAAGGAATTATGGTATCAGATTCTTTTTACATGGCTTTTTATATTATTGAGTGTCCCTCAGGGCATCACTTTAGGACCTCTTTGATTCGTTCTATTCATGGATGAAGTTACTTACTTCGTCACGTAAGAATATAAAGTTTTATTATATGACGATGACAGAAATATTCTTAAATCAATAACATCTCCTAACGACGTATGCAATTTGCAACTCAACTTTAATAGACGCGAAACTTTGTGCAGAGACAGGCAAATGAAGATCAAACCTACTAAATCAGCAGACATAAGATATACACTGAAAGTAATTACCTCACCGTTTCCATACTTTATACAATAAAGCTCTTACTTGGGTCATAAACTTCAAGATTTTGAAATAATATTTGAAAATAAGTTTTATTATCATATTGGAAAGATGTTTGCTAAAGCCATGAAAACAATCGGTCCCATTAATATATTTACGAATATCACTAGCAAAGCATGCCTTTGAACATTGTTCCTCTATGTGCTGTGTTCCTCCTATCATGCTTCAACTATCTGTCCTATGGTGAGTGACTTAGACCTGAAGAAAATGGATAAGTTCTCGAGTTTCTTCCTACGAGTTCTTAAAATTAAACGTCCAGAAATTACTAATTTGCCAAGCCACGAAATACTGAAGCAATTGGAAATGAAAGGCTTATATATATATGGCGTAAATTGAATGACCTCAAAGGATATTCTCTCGCAATTTTACATCGTAATTCCTCTCCTAACCAGCAGATACCATTTTTTCTAAGTAAACACTCCGAGACTGACAACCCTTCATTTGAAGACTTCTTAATGTGTTCCACTCTCTTCCATAATCCCCATAAATTTGCCTGCCAAAACATTTCTTTTTAAAGAAATGCTTAAGAGGAATTCCTTGAATACTTCTGATTGTTATTTTCGCTGTTAATTATATAGGTTTTATTTATGGTCTTTGTTCAAAGTTTTCTGTTATTTGTCAAAGGCCTGGTCTAAAATAGCGTTTACTTTACCCAGGTATATTTATGAAATAAACAAATATATGTACATACATCTTTTGTAAAGAAATATAGTTTTTTTTTTACTTTTATAATTGGATGTATCTTTAATTTTGGAGTGCACAGAAAATATCCTTAGTGTTATGCGGAAAACAAATGCACGGTTTATCTTCTCCATTCGTCTCGAGTGTACACGGCAGAAAACTGTTTCTTAAAATTGAGAAATAATTTGTTGTTGTGCACTGAGAAACCATTTACTTAGGTATGAGATATCAGCATTCTCGCCGACCTGGTAGCCATGTGGATTAGGGCGCCAAGCCAGTGGACTAGAAGGTCCCGAGTTCAAATCCCGGTAGAAGCATGGATGTTTGTGATTGTGGGTTTTAAGTAGAATATAACGGATAATCTTGACGGTCCGAAGTCAAAAGTGACTAGAATGGCCCATACAAAATAAAATTAACCATAGTTTTTTTATTAGCATTCTCATTGAATTTAAATTGAGAATACATGGGTTTGGAAATAATATATAAGTGGTAGGTTCTAATTTTCCTTAATCCGGGATGTTGTTTTCTTTTCTCTTGAGGGCCTGAGAATGTAAAGTACGTTTACGGTCAGTGAGGAAGAAACTATACCAGGGATTAATATAATGTTTGGAATATCCTCGAATTTAGTAGCTCTTTGTGGTGTTTTATACTGTTCACTTCTATACTAATCAATGTTTCAACAAATGTATTAAGGTACGCGTAATTCATGAATGTTTGTTTTATAGACATCATTTTATACATAGCTTTACCACCTACAAAGACATGGGCCACGATGGCCCGGTGGTAGAGCGCTCACCTCTGGTGCGTGGGGTCCTCGGTTCGTTTGCTGCTCATCCCATGTGTGTGCTTCGTGGCGGACAAATAACATGTGAGTGGATTTTCTCTCCCTTTCCTCCCATTTTCTTCATTCCACCAATTCTACTATAGTCATCCATCCATCCTGAGCCAAATTTTGCCTAAAGGCCTTAAATCAAATTAAAAACTTCAACTACAAAGATATACCATAAATGGGCAGAATAATGTATTACTGATCTGTTACTAAGGCCTAAACACTTTCAAAAAATGTTTCGTATCAAGATCACATTATCCAATAAATTCGGAATGATCTTTCAACTACGTCCTTGGCAGGATCGCACATAATAACATTTGAACGTCAACGCACACTAATAAATCCCACCAAGGTGCGTACGAACCGAGCACCATAGTCAAAATTCAAAGTGTACAGTGTGTTTGTTGTGTTGAAGCATGGTTGGACAACACATTGGTAGCTACATTGGGCTACAGCAAAGAATACAGTCATTTCGTCGAATTGGTAGTTATTGGACCGCTCGGCATAAACTATGACTATGTGTTGAGAGTAGTAGGTGCGTAAGAGTTGCGTAGTAGGTGTTCACATATCAGAAAAGATTTCGATGAACCCAGACAGTAGAGAGAGGAGAGTTTAATAGTAAAAGAAACAAGGAGGGCTACATCAAAGTAATGTCCGTACCCCCTTATAACTCCAAAAGTAACTTCGATTTCACTTATATTTTGCTCAGAGCAGGTTCAAATCTTACCAGTTCATGAAAAGAACTACACACTAAATTCAAAGAGCGGAATATTTCCTCTTCTAAATGCGGAAAGAGGGACCACTCTTTTAGAGTGAATTTTCATCGAAGAAAATATGAGAAAATTCCGCTCGAACAAAGATGGGATCTATGGTAATCCATTTCGAAGACGTTGACATTATATTTTTAAGGTGAATTTTCATCTATTCAGATAACGTTTTCATCTTTCGAACACGAAATGGACGCATCAAAATGTTGAAAATGTAAAAAGATGCAAAGATGGGACATTTATTTATAAGTAGTAAAAAGAAAAGTAATGTACTTATGAATGGAAAACAGTAAGTAAAAACTTTATCTTGGTGAGATTTGAACTCGGCACCTTCCGGCCAGCTATTCAACGCCTTAGGGTCAGTTCTACAATCGAGTGCTAAACTACTAGTCAGCGCTAAGTTGAGGCCAAGTCTGATTTTGGCCAATGAGAGTACGCAAAATGAGAATTGGCCTCAGCATAGCGCTGACTAGAAGTTTAGCGGTCAGTTGTAGAACTGACCCTTAATCCCTCAGCCGGGCGTCTAACTGCGAGAATACGCCTTCGAAATGGTTTCTTTCGTCTCGTCTGGTAGTTAGGAACAACGTCCAAAAATTTCATTATATCTTATTCCTGACATCTTCTTGTATGTTTTTGTCACTGGGAAATGTTTTCAGGTTTTATGTTGTCATTTTTAACTAAACGAATACATTTCACAG
>JAGDQP010068658.1:0-10992 GCA_022664845.1 Lepisma saccharinum
GCCCAAACTTCACCGGAGAGTGGTGAAAATATTGCCCATAAATATTGTATTCTTTTCGGGGTAAACGCAAGAAAGTTTAAAGAGGCCATCATATAAGGGATTGATACGTCGAAGAATTTTGTAATAAGCAATATAAAGTAGATACTTGGCAATGCAATATGACACTTACCCGCCTTCATAATTCCTGAACCGGTCATTTTGTCAGGTGAATCGAATGGTGTTCCAGCCATTTTCGGCTTGAAATCTACAGAGAATGTAAAGTTGTATTTCTTCGAATATTCCTCCATTATTCTGTAATCTACTCCATCGTAAGGAGAATGTTCCGATTCAGTCTCAATGGTGTATGGGAAATAAGGCATCCAAACTATTGGAATATTTATGCCCTCCAGGCTTAAAAGTCTTTTCATTTTTAGATTTTTAAAATTCTGATTAAGTGTATTGTTTTGTACTGTTGCTGTTATTTCAAATCCATTGGGGTTCAGATTATTTCCAAGACGATGCGATATAAGGTTGTAACGAGTAGAAGAGCTGTTGATGTTTTCTTTACTTAGAATATACGTTTGTGGATAGAATTTCATCACTGGGCAATTCATCCACTCATTCTGGATATCTTCTTCCAGTTCTTGTAAAATAAAATAGGTTCTAATTTTCCTCACGATTGACATCTTGTTTGCAGCATTTATATTCTTAAAAGTATTACAAATGCTCGATGTTGAAACAAGAAAAGTCTCACAATTTTGATCCAATGTTTCCACTAAAACGTTCTTTGTTCTTAATGATCCATTAACAGGGTTATTGTTTACAGATATAATAAATACAGGATTTTTGTCATCGTTACGCTTGGCTAAATTATCTGAAATTAAACCCGCTTCGTCTAGAATTACGGTGCAAGAATGGTTGTCATCGGAAATGGTCTTCAGGATAATATCCAAGGTTTCATCTGACACATGTTCCGGTTTACTTGAAGTTATCTGGCTATTTAAAGAGCTCGTTTGGAGTATAATTATAAGAATAAAGAAAAGCCTTTCCATGGTTCAGTCTACGTGTAAATATCCTACAAAGAGAAAACAACACAACTTTGTTTAATTAAAATTCAATCACAAACATAGATTTAAAATTTTAACGTTGATCAACAAACTCGAAACTTAAGAATATATATTTAAAATAAATCTGGAAAAGACTGATGCAAGATGTCTTCTAAAGTTTCAAATCCTGTTTTTCCTATATTTTAATTGCTTTACAAGCCTCAATTATAATTTAAAGCCATGTTAATAAAATGGTAAATAGCTCTAAATTCTGGTGAAATAGGAGAAGCTAAACTACAAGTTATACCGAGTTTTTCAGGTTCCTTATATTTTTTCAGGTTCGAAAATGAATGCTCCAAAATTAAATATATATCTCATATAATCCATGATTAACATATCAAACGATACTGTTTTACTGACATTCTGCTAGCTTGCGTCTTAGGTTCCGCAGGGTATATCAATATGCGTGCGAGTGTGTTGTTACTAGTAATATGTGATAATGAAAGCTAGAATATTTACAAGAAGAATAAGTTATTTTGAGTTGTTTCCTTGTTTGCAAACACACACAAGTTTACCAAAAGCACATCACAATGACCCAGACCTGAATATCAATATCGTTGATGACCGAGTAGACCTGCTCAAGTAAAGCATGCTTTCTTTATAATCAGAAGGATCTAAGCTCGAATCTTTGGTCGTCCATTTGACAGCTATTCTATATAGTTTTCCTCAGTCACGCCAAAGAAACTACACATTTCTTTCAATAAGCGCGAAGAATATTATTCTGCATTCTTTCCGCAAGAGACAGGAGATAAAGTCTAGACGGTTTGAAACCTTTAAAAAATCAGAGTTGGATCTTTTTAGAAACTAAAGAGTTATGAATTTTATGTAGTTCACTAAAAACAGAGAATAAACTCGAAACTAAAATGCTACGTCTTTATATTAAAATCAAAGCAGAACTGAAGGAGGACCGTGTAGAAAAATGGGGCAAATAGACATAAAAGGAGTTGAAATCAGCAAATTCGATGACAAAGAGATTTCTACTGTTATGGAAGCAAGATCATCATTTTCCAGACACATATTTACTTCATTTTTAAAGCTTGTTTTATTTCTCTCAACATAAAGTTTATTAGTATTGGAAACGGGGAAACAGTATGACAGTAGCTATGTATTTTAAAGGAAGGTGTGACGGAAATATTTGTGGAATTAGTTGTGGTTGCAGAAAGATTGCCGAACACGAGTTTCTCAACACACTCGCAGATTTTTCTTCGGAATAAGAACCTTTTAGGCAACGAACCCGGCTACGCGTCGACCATGTGCCACAAAGTCATGCTGACTCAGAGATGTGGAAAGCGCCCGACTATTGTCACTGGTGAGATGAATGTTTCTCGAAAATTACCGGAAGGGATGGACGTTGAGGTGGAGAGAACTAGGTTGTGGTTCTGGACTTATCTGAACTTCAAGACGGGAACATATAATTAGCTCGTTCATAGTTTGTAGCACCTTTCGTGCTCATCGCGGACTTAGCGCGATTCTTCGGAATTAGTGATGGAGAAGTGGACAGCCTGCCTGTAAGTTATTTTGCCTATTTTTTGGTTAAGAGTATCTCGTCCGTGTTCGCCCTTCTACGCTCAATTAAATATTTTATTTATCTTGTTCAGTAAATTTCATTAGTTAGCTCAGACAGATAGAATGGCGGAATAGCAGAATTTAAATTTCTGGGACATGGACGTTTTATTTGGTATTGGAAATTACGTATTTATTTATCAGTCTCTTATCACCAATCTTTATCATGTAAGTTCAAAGTTATACCTTACATGGGTATCCTGCGTAGACTCATAGTCTTACAGGTACCAAGTTTACGCCCCAATTTATAATATGTTTATATACAATTTACAGCTCTGCCGACGACTGTGAACACTATCGCAAATCAGTGTTTGTCACACACTTTGTGTTATATGTGTGTATTCAACACGCTTTGTTCTTCATACACAATCATTCTGGGCTTAGCACACAGAAGTGTAAAAAATTACAAAGACTTTCCAATGACATAAATAGAGAACATATCCAGAGTCACCTGAAAGTGGAGGGTGGTTCTGAACACTTGGAGGTGGACACAAAACGGTCTAACTAAAGTACTAATGTGACTTTTCTGACACAAAATCGTTAGAGTATGTATAAACAAATATTATTACCAGTAACCAAATGAAAGAAAGATACGTTGCATATCTCTAAAATAATACATATAACCAGCATTGTTGACTTACACACTTGATAAGCGTTTCCATATGTTACTAGCCTGCTAAAAGGCTGTACCATATGAATATATTGAAAACTCATATCTAGTTAGCTTTTTACAATATTGACTCGAACCCGTGTATTTACAAGGTTAAGATAATGAACTTTAAGGGTCATAAACACATAGCAGTGTTCCTTTCCGAATTCCATATTTTCTACACGTTTCGGATAATATCTAAGTGTCTTCACTTGTATCTCTTATAGCAGAACCCATTGATTCTGATGTTCACTGTCTGCGCTTTAAAGACAAGTTAATCCTCTTGTAAATTCTTGGCTCCTGAAACAATGAGTAACATAGTTAAGATTGCTTACAGGTTTTCATTGGCATCGTTCAGCTACGCCACGATTGTTATTCAGAGTTATTCGAAATCAATAGTGTGTTGTACCCTTGCACCGGAGCATAGCCCGCTGCTATTCCTTACAGCCTCGGCGCTTTGCCCCTCTGCTTGTTATTGGTGCTAGTTCAATGTTTCCCCGCTGTGGCGCTACTTGCCGTCTGTAGGTATAAAGCCATGAAAGATACTTTTATTTCGACACCTGAATAAGAAATGCTCTTCGACTGTTGAATTAAGTTATTTACGTATAAACTCTGTGTATTTGTGTTCCTATGTGTTCGAGTATTGCAATCTGAAACGAATATACACGTTGTACATGACTAAACACTAACAAACAGTGTATATTTTCAGCGAGAAATAGAGCTTTTCCGTAGACCTATTGTGTTTCTGAGTATTTTATTGGTATTAAATAATGTGATAGACCAAGTACCTAAAATACCATCTTGTTGCCTTTTTTCCAGAGCCGCAATTACGGGAGGGGGAAAGGGGGTACGTGCCCCAGGCGCATGGTTAGAAGGGCACCAAAAAGAACAAATTCTTCCCATTCTCTCTCTCTCGTGCCAATACAGCAGCTGGGGTTCGATTCCCAGTGTTTTAAAATTCTCCTAGGTCCCGGAAGTTGACTCAGTCTGTGATGAATAACTAGTACCAGTGGCGAATTTAGAAAAATATTTTAGGATCGACTTCTCTTAGAAATACATAGTTAATAAAAACGCGGATTTTTGAGGGGCAATGAAGTTTATGAGAATAGAATGAGTAACATTTATTTCGATTTTTTTAGAAATCCCAGAATTTTGGAGAGGATTTCAGCTCCAAAGCTCCCCTCTCGTAAATCCACCACTGACAAGTACCAGCAATAGCATGGCCAACATGGTTTAGCGCCAGTGGAATCACCCCAAATGGCCCTGCCCATGCCCTCTTTTTACCCCATAGGGTCAGCCGAGGGGTTAGTTGCTGGTACTAGAAGAGGTTAGATGGAGATGTCGGTAAACGTTATTTTCTCTCTCTCTTCAAAAATTACAACGCTGCTAGCTGTTACAAACGCAGTAACTTTCGACTGGGAGGTTTAGAATTTAAATACTTGGGTTTTTCAAAATATTCCGTAATGGCTGAGGCCCTTCGCTTAAGAAGAATGGGTAAGAAAAATTTACAAATCAAACTCGAAGTAGTTTTAGAATGAGAAGAATCCAAGGAACACTGCAGACAAGTTGCTTTTTCCAGTTCTGGCTTGATGTAGCGCTCTAATTGCCCTCTAATGCCAGACCTCGATAAATACACCACAGATTCTTCGAAAAACTCTCCAGTTATATTAAAAATATTTACAAATTTGAGTGTCGGATAATGCATAGTATTATCATAGTCACGCTTATAAATTAGGTCCAAGAGCGCTGAGCTGAATGAATCTGTAGAAATTAGGTCCCTACATTCAGTGCAGGATATGTTTGCTATCATTTTCTTTACCACATATCCACCTAAATACCCCAGCGAAGAAAGTTTAATGTTACATCGATTGGGAAATTCATCGATTTGCAGTTTTTGAAGAATATTCATCACATTTGTTGGCAACTTCATCATTTCTGCATTTATCTCAGACGTTGTTTCCTCTCCTACGTTCATAGCTGTTGCTCCTAACTGAAGTTGTCTTTCGTGTATGTCAACACTTGATGTCGATGGAGGTGACAAAATTCCTGTTTTCAGTATTTCATTCATAGAAAATGTAACACTTCGGCAGTCGAGCATATCATTTGCAGCTGTTTGGCGAATCCCACTGAAAAATAATTCTAAAGGGTCACTATTGAAACTTCGAGTAAGAACAAAGTGAAATCCGTGTTGTAGTAAATAACGAGTACAGTCAACAGTTGAGTTCATTGTAAGTTTAATGGCTTCATAAGTTTCATTACTTAGAAACTCTTTTTCTGGTTTGTTGCTCTCATTCTTGACAAGCTCAAGATAATTCAGGAAATCGCTTTGTAGCCAGTTCAATCGTTCATCATCCATTGAGAAAAACTGCATTTTGTCTTGGTTTATTGTTTCAATATAGTCACTGGTACCGGAAATATCATGAAGAGTGAACCACTTCAAAATATACTCCATGAATTTTATTGTAGACCCAGCTGAAGAAAACTCATGCCCTTTGGTATCGAAATCTGTATTTTCTTTTAGCAACTTCAACGCTGTTATAACTTCTGTTGAGAACAATTCCTTTGCACGCTTTACGTTAATTTTTTCTATATTTGGAGGGAGAACATGCTTTCTAGAGAGAAAATGAACAGGTTTGATGGTTTCAGTAGACTGCAGTTCATATTTTTTTACGTAAAGGCCAGTTATTATGTCTTCTCCATCAAACATTATTCGTTCAAGGAAAAGGGATCTGATGTTCTTCAAAATATGGCACTGATCAAATGCTAGAAATAGTGGTCGACTTGGATTTTCTGGATATTGTATGCGGCTCAGAACTTGTTTGCTTTGTGACAGTTTCTTCATCATCAGTACGTTGGTTTTATGATTGTCTGAAACCAATCGTAATACGAAAAACCCACACTGTTCTACTTCATGGATGACCGACAACCTTAACATATGGAGTTGAGCTCCGGAAAGTTTTTGGTAAAAAAATAGGCTACTGGAAGTTTAACTTTAGTTGAAATACCACAGATCATAAAGCACAGTAGTCTGTTGCCAAGTACTGGCACCTTCTTCGCTTTTGTGGTTTCATTTTCTGTTAACACTTTCACACGTCAGTTTTTAAATATGAATTGATGAATTCTGTTCTCCGAACAACGTATCTACCTAGTTGCACGTCATATTGTAGTTGTTGCTTTATTGACATTTCGTCGACGATCAAGCTGCACAACAATTCCGCCTTTTTTAAGCTTTCGGCTTCTGCTCTTAGCCTCGTTGTAATTAAAGGTGTTACACCTGTCTCAAGAGACACACCGCCTACAAAACGACATAGAGTACGTGATCACGGTAATTTCAAAATAAAATCCCTTGCATAATTATAGGCTTTCGGTGAGCAGTACTGCCATATTATATACTGTTTCATAGTTGCTTCACTCCATCTGGGGGATTTTCTACAATTTTTTCGAACTTGCTCGAGTAAGAACAAACACTTTTCGTCCTTGTCTTCACCCGAAAGGATGAAATTGATGATATTCGTTGTTCTTATACATGTTAAGTTCCTGTGTCAGCTGGTTGACATTCCTTTCATTTGCCTTATCTTTTTCTGTTAACCGCCAGATCTTCGTTTTATAAGCTTTGATTTCCATTTCTAGGTGTTTAATCTTCAGTAGTAGTTCTTGATCTGTTTGAACTTCAACAGATCACGTTTCGGGTATGTCTGAATTTGAAGAAACTACATCTGAAGTAGTTTTCCCTGATGAAAGGTTAGTAACACATTTGCGTTTTGCTTGTCGGCTCGATGGTTCCTCACATTTTATTAACTCACGTCTTTTTTCGCTAACTGGAATTTTGTACGAAGGGTAGCCTGGAAACTGGGAGGTTACACTGCCTGGCTTAAGCTTCTTCAATTTTAGCCCAACTTTATAATCATCTTGTTTGAAATGTTCACTACAAACAACAGAAGAGTTGGACTTTACATTAGGTTGGAAATTGTCCCTAGATATCACCTTCAGCCACTTTCTTTTCAGTTCCGGATCCACAGGAGATTCATGAGAACTTACGCCCTTTGTTTTGCCCCTTTCACTTTTGCAGAAAGGAACGCAACAGTATGGCATATGAAAAAAAAAGAAGAAATAATAATTTAGTGCAGGCGTGTGTAGTTTCAATGGTTACAAATGAACTAACTTGATAGAATTTTAATCGCAGTGTGCATTAAGCTATTTATGTAGATAGTGTGGTTTTAAATATTTCTTTATTTCTACAAAAGGCAAATGTCTAGTGTCTACTTAAAGGAAAGTCTTGGACCCAAAGATTCTAAGGCAAGGTGAACCCAATGTGGCTTGTCATTGTCCTTCCAAATGATGATGATATCCTAAGGACGGGACTTGCGGTTTAATGTGGGATCCAAATCACTTGTGTTCCTACCTAAAATCGAACCTGGGCCCTCTTGATTATAAGGCGACGAATTTATCCAATCATCCACCAGGGACACTTTAATCGAACTAAAAAGTACCAAAATAATTCTGTTTTCAAGAGAAAAGCATACGAAACGCTGTCATATCCTCACTTCATATATTCTTCAATTTTCATCATAACAGTGCTCTCCATGCTTTTCTCTTGTAAATATTTTTTTCTCCTTTTTAATTACCTACGATTAAAGAAAGCATGTTTTTCAGAATAATAATCGTTTATTTTCCCTTTTGCTTACCGTACCTGATGATTGTTAAATAGAAAGTCAATTTAATTTTTTGAGACGGTCACAGAGCCATATAATTATATATTTTTTTATACGTTTCTTAAACATCTAATTCAAGTTATTTGTTTTGATTGATGTTTAATCAAAACTTTCAGAAGTTCATATTCCTATTCAGAACATATTCCTACAGGAAAACCCAATTGTTACCAATATTAAGATGTAGGAAATTTTATTTCCTATTCCAATTAATTTAGGAATATAATTTCCAATTATTAACTAGAACAAACGTCTACCGAGAAGACAATCACTTATACACAACAGCTTCTAAACAGCAGTCGGGAACAGTCGGCAAAGCGCTCCAAGCGGCAAAAAACTGAAACTGCAGCGGTACGCTTTCCCTCGTAAGGAAAGCGAAAGCGCCGAGGCTGTAAGGAATAGTAGCGGGCTATGACCGGAGATATCACGGTAAAATATTGTTAATTAGACAAGACGAATAACACATTACCACCTAGTGATTGTCGCCATGATTCTCCTCTCGTACGGACTGTATTGAAATTGTATGAGAGCGAATGACAACGGAAGTGACGACTGCTAATAGTGCAGTTTTAATTTCGTTGCTTATAACGCTTAACGACGACTGAATAATTGTTTCACACTCCTCGGACGTAAGCACCTACAAATTGTACTAGTTGCTCGCATATTCCGAAGTAACATTCTTCGTTGAGTCAATGTACATTACTATGTTAGCTTTTTTGGTGGGTGGAATTTGCAAACATGGCCCAACCGCGAAAACACCAGATAGGACAATAGTTGGACAGATATGGTAAAACTAACGAATGGCCAACATAACGAATAAAGGGTGGACTGTTGTTAAGATTTTAGGGGATAAAAATATAATGTAATCTAACAATAAATAATGCGTTAAAACATACAATTGCCCAATCATTGTGTCTACAACGAAAAAACAACATAGAGATGTAATTTTGTTTCTGGTTGAAGCTAATATAAAATAATATTTGGACTGAATATCTTATTCTAGTTCTAAATTTGCATTACAAAATGGCTGTCATCACAACATTCGTGCGGACGCCAGACTGGTTATGTCAACGGACAACGTATCTCAAGATTGAAGGTTCGAATCCCGTCTGAAACAAGTGAAAAAAATCAACTATAAATGATGACGAGAGAATAAACTGAGTAAATTAAAAAAGACAAAATAATGATCAAGATCACATTTTGTTTCTAAGTCTACTGTGAAATGTACCTAATTCCTTTTAACATAACAGAAAATGGTCATACAGTTGGAACCACGTTGGCTATGGGTTTTAAGGCCAATGTTAAGACAACTGCAAATAGTACGTAGGCAGAACCGTACTGAGCAACTAACGTTAAATATATCATCTATTTTTCTTTGATTCAACATGATTTTGTCACTAGAGTTTATCTTCTGAAACCATGAAGTGTAACAGTTATAGCAAAAAAAAATGACTTCCTGCTAAATAAAACGGGCATGCTTTAATCCTTCAGATCAAGTCTGTGGAGGGACCCAAGAAACTATTTTTGCATTGCTATTTGTAGGCTGTAGTCCTCACCACCTCAACGTTCAGAGACGATATAAACATCAACATATTCTGATGTTTATACTCCTCATAATAATCTCACAGTTTTCAATATCCGTTTCTTGATTCTTTTTGCTTCCCTCAGTGGTTCGTTTTAATAGAACCGGGAATTCCGCGTTGATAATTCTCGGTAGAAAAAAATCATTGTTCCTCATTGTGTAACCGTTACATGCACATGGAACATCGACATGTTTTGACAAATGTATTGATGGTATGATCAACACAATTATGTTTAACAAAAATGGCAAATACCAAAGTACTTAACAATCGAAAATCAAATCAATGTACCATACCGAAATTCCATTTATTCAGATGATGAAATATAATAGGAAGTTTTTAACATGATTTTTGGACACAATGATTGATTCTTCGTGTGAAATAAAACGTACCTCTAAATTATAATACGTCGAGCACAATTCCCTGTTTCAACACCAAAGCTACTTTGTGTGCCCAGGTCGAGAACTCTATATTGATTGACATTTATTTCTAATGCTCATTAAAATACTCTCAGCATGATTTCACGCGATGGTTGATACAAATATATAACTCTCTGGCGTGATGTTACCTATTGATCAATACTTTTCAAAGGCATTACAAAATCAGAAACATACACGGGATAAAATAAATTTCTTTCACAAATCCAGCAAACCGATTATTCTAGACTAGAGGCATTCAGATGGTGGACTCAATAGGTACATATTGCGGATATTTCCACTCCCCAGGAACCCCGTTCTCAGCGTCGCCAGCCCATAGGAAACATATATCTTATGAACCATAAGGTTTCACGATATCCATGAGGTGTTTTTGACAGCTCTTAGGTACACTAGCTAAGATCCGCCAATGCAGGTTGTTATAGTAGTTTAGTGTTTCCCGAATATTAAATAAATAATCGGATATGCATATTTCTTCCATTCACTTTCACCTAGCTACACCAAGCTTAGCGTAAACATTACTCGACATAAGTATTGTGGATTTTCCTGAATCTAAGCACTGCAATTGTCAGTGCTGCCAGCCTATTTTGTAAAAATTAAAGCTTGCATTGCTGAATTGCTGTCAAGGGATTCGAGCTTCATGCTTTTCTTTTTAGTCATGCATAATGGATCTATTATTAGTTTTCTTGATAGTAATTTCATTTAATTGTGACTAAAAAGTATAAAACAAACAAAATAAAAAGAGTAATTCCACGAATATGTCATACCCGAATATGGAAAAAACTGGAACATGTTGTGAATTTATTTTAATTAGTGGAATCGATTGTTTTAAGGTATACGATTCAAGTTTACATAGAGACATTAAAAAAGTCATTAGCGCAATTGCGTAATTAGCTTCTGTTTTTGAGTTATTTAAAAAATCAGAAAAAAGAGCTACAATTTTACTTCATTTTAACATTCAGGTAAAAATGT
>JAGDQP010068662.1:0-10992 GCA_022664845.1 Lepisma saccharinum
TTATTTATTTATGTTTTAATTCCTGAAAAACAAAACGTAAATATTATTTGCAGTCTTTTCTATTACACGAAGAGTACGGTATGCTATTATGTGAATAGCTCAGGAATTGAAACTTAAGTAAAAAACGGGCCGCACGGCGACAAGAAGCGTATAGAATTTAGTGTGAACTGAAAGTTTGGTCCACATTGGATTAGACTGAAAGAGCACATACGAGTTTAAATGTTTGCTCTAGCGTTTCTTTCGACACTAAGCAGTCACTCCAGTATCGTTACGTAGAGCACGAGTGTCGCTTGTGAAATTCAGCAGTCTATGGCAACATTCAAAGGCAGGAACATATACATGCTCACACACATACACACAGAGGGAGAGAGAGAGAGTAGAGACTGCGAGTAAATGAAGGTCAATAGCAGACGCCTTCAGTCTGGGCGGCGATGCGCACCACGAGTGGGTGGAATGGAAAGGTAAGGAGGAGGGAAGAAGAATTGTGACTTTAAGTTTGCAACAGTTTTCTGCCAATGGTATTAACATAGGAGATACTATTCCAACAGCTGGCGAAGGGAGAACCAATGTAGCGGGTTGGGCATTCAGAGGCTTGCGAAAAAATCGCTCACCCAAGATTAAACTGTGAACATGTGAAGTATTTTTCCCTTCCTAAAAGGAAACTATGTTGTTTTTGAACACCGAGGGATTGAATATTATTACATATTCTATATTTTAGAGTGATTGAAATTGAAATATGTTTTTAAGAATAATCTAGGTGTTGTGCAACGGTACAACACTGCAAAAGGCCGCTACTAAATGCTAGTTAAGATACCTAGTGAAACTGCTACTATAAATGTAAAGGAATTAAAAGAAAATATTTGAAAATTTTATAGGGGCCTGTACTATTCCGATGAAGAAATAGATGAGAAACTCCAGAGAGGTGACCTAAACTAATATTTTTAATAACTGCTATAACAGTAACTGTTATTTTAGAATATCAGTTAAAATTACAGTTTACTTATTTTTTTTTTAAACTACTTTTTATAGATACGCAACTGTCAACAAGCGGTATAAAAGAACCATTTTAGGCTAACTTACCTTTATTCAGTTGCGAGGAGTATTAAATGTTAGGTAAACATATAAGAAAATGTATAAGCCTTGTACACGTGCCTTATTTAAGGTACTATCTCGACATTCGCCTGGTGAAACTGAGGAAAACTCTTGAAAACCTCAGTCAGGATACTCGGTCGTGTCGGTCGAGCCTATGTGCCCACCCAAGAAATTTTATATACGCCAGGATAGATTATTATATACCTAATCTTCCTACAAGCATAAATGTAGACTTAAATGGGAAAAACAGGAAATTGTGAAAGGCGGCCAGCCGCCCTAGTTCCTCCCTCCCTACGACAAGAGAGAAAGAGAAAATAACACATACACCTGGAGACATAGTAACGAAAGAAAATGTTCAACTTCAAATCTTCCCCCACACTGTAAACTTCTGGATTGGCCACTGAGTTAGTTTTCTACTACTTTCTCGTGGCTTGCCGAACAACACATAACCTGGTATTTTTGTATTTTACACATTCCTTCAAAATGTCATCCAGGGATTTACCCAGGATTTTCAATTAAGCAAGGTTTATTGTAGGGTGTCCAGAGTTTATTTAGACTTCAGTCTAGTGGTATTACACGTGAATATAGGATTATTTCTGAGCGGTCGTAGGGAGCGAAGATCAAAATTATCATGAGGTATTGATTATAATTTCAGGGCAGTGATTCCGCCAGTCCCCCTTGTGGGAGTGTCACCCTCTAATTCTCCAGAACACTCATCAACTTTAAACTTTTTATGGTCAAAAATCGATAGAAACCGTGCAAAACTCCACTAACACCATCTCAATTTTGACTTTACGCCCCACCAAATCATGGCATAGTCCATGTTTCAGGGGTGTAAGAAAATCACTGATGCCATTATAGTTAATCGTGAATAACGGTCGTGTGAAAATGGGGCAGTAAGAAAAAAAGAGATTGATGAAACTTCTGTGGGAGGTAGAATATTATAAACGTAGAAAATTTTAACATTTCAATTTAATTCAAACTTCAGTAGAAATCCATGATTTATGAATGAAAGAAATAAAGCACAAAAATGTATTACCAGTTTATGAAATAAAAACAATGAAAAAACCTGACCAGGACCCCGGGGTACTTGTCCCTCTACCCTGTCCCACCTTCTCAGCCGTCCTGTTATTTAATAATAATGAGTTTTATTTAAGGCAGTGGCTACGCGCACGTCCGACGTTCGCCGTTGACAGCGCTTACGTACAAGTCAAGAATAGATATTATCCTTTGGCAATGTGCAATGGGAAGTGATGTTATAATTGTCTTTTGATTCATGCTACACGACTACTCGACCATACAGGACAATATCTTTGAACCATCATTGTTGGTATGTTTTGAATGATACTATCATAATCAATACATAACTTAATGTCACAAAATAAGGAGGGCTCCAAGTTTGGTCATTTCTTATCTTGCAAGAATACGAAAACAGAAGGAAGAACCTGATTTTATTCAACTATGGAATCAAACGTCAATGATAATAAATGGGGCTTGACATAAGGGTATGAAACGCAATATAGGCGAAACATAAAGGATTATGAATTGACTATAGATGCATACACAGCAGTGCAAGGAACTAGATCTAGTGATAAGCCACATAGTCAGAGGTGTGTGATTGGGTTGAGCTGATGCTATTGTATTTTATCTTGTAGCTGCTTTGTGTTGTATTGTACTTGTATTAGTTTAAGGTACGTTTCGGACACTCCAACCTTACCTAAACAGTAATTTGTACAGTATTTTCGTACATATTTTCTTCCGTATTTTGCTCAATATTTTTACCGATAACACATTACTTACTAAGACGTTAAATTTCTATGTTCTGACGGAAAATTGGTATATAGTGTAATATTTTTACTTTTGCTTACAAGAAATCATGCTCCAGTTAATCGCAGAAATATAATAAACATCTTGTCTTCATGATATTTTCCTTAAACACACTCACACAATTTGTATTTGCGATTTTCATATGCCTTCTTGCTCTCCTCATCACCAGCCTTCCCCTCCAGCTTTTAAGAATCACTGTTATTATTCAGAATCGTATAAGAAAAAAAAACTTGTTAAACGATTGGAATTTTGACACATGCCAGTTACAGCAATGTCATTGCCCCAATTCATTTTCAACCATTACACTACACCCTACCCTTTATCCGACAGTTTTACAATTTATTACGATTTGCGCTTCAAGTTGGCCCATAAACTTACGAAAAATATGCGATAAAACACATGGTGTTTTTAAAGTTGTCTTGTGATAAGAGAAGACAGATTCCCAGTGTAACACCCACCTCCACATATACATGTAAAGTTTAAATTACCCATCTCTCTCACCTAACCCAAACATCCACGTGTTTACTGGGAATGCAAGTTATCGTACGTAAGCATTTGAAATTCAACACAATGCATGTGTTATTTTATTCTCTCTCTTTCTTTCTTGTATCCTTGTCCAAAAAAAGAAAAACAGGTAACACCTGCAGCCTTAGGGTGAATCTACAATAGGCCAAATTTCTGTGCGTGCACATGTTCGTGAGGACTGTCTCAGAACAATGAAATCGTCGGTAGTTTCTTTCCTACTTCGAATTTTCATAGCAGAAAATAAGACAAAGAGAATATATTCGGGTAATTACTTACTGCATAAACTGTTATTCACTTCGATCATATATATTCACACAGCAAGAAATATTTCCGATACATTTTACCATTTTCATTATTTTTGAAACAGTTCCGTTCCTAAAAAATAATTTAACAGTTTAGATTTAAAAAACAGACTGTTTATTTTCAAAAGTAACTGTTATAACAATTAAAACAATTTAACCCAAAATAACTGTTACAAAAATAAAAGTCGTTAATAAAAAGGCCTGTCACAGAAAATTATAGAGTTATTGCATGCACATAAGGGCTTTAGTCGGCCCCTTATTCTAAATCCTTGCTTTCGGGGCGTTGATTGACATTTAACGTTGGCAACTGGTGCTTAATAAATTTGACTAGTGTAATGTGTCCTGTATAGATATATATTATTAGGTTAAACTTTTCAATTATGAATATGTTAATATTCAATTCTTTGGAAATTCATAGTTGGTATGTTAGTTCGTCTATCTGAAGCACAAAAGCAATCTCTCTCGTAATATAATATTATTAGTCATAAATCAGTTGTAATTAAAAATCCAAATAGAGGAGTAAATAAAGTGTACTACCGAAATTTATAGAGATTATACTTCGGAAGATCAGTTAAATGTCACGTACGATCGAAGAAGTGTGCAATGTAACATGACTTTACATCCTGTCATCACGGATGCAGCCAGGCTTTCACGTGAAAATTCCAATCATTACAGATTGATTATGATTGGCCATAATTTGCCATAAATATGGAACCCATATGAGAGGTCCTTATAAGAGAAGCCCAGGAAAGACCGATTGTCAAGAGTTCCGAACAACGAAGAGATCCAACGTCATATCTCCAAAATTCATAGCTGCAATACCAACCAAATTTCAGGTACTCAGAAGACCTGCAGTTTTGGCCTACAACATAAGACAGAGGAAATCATCCAGAAGATATGGTTGTATGAGAACGAAACCTTCTATCAGTCAGGCTACAGATAATTTATGTCGTGCAGTGAGAAACTTACTTCAGACAAACACCATCACCAGCATAGATCGTCTCAAATATTACACAGGTCAGTTGGACATTATTTCTATGTTTCTTGTGTGTTATATGTTTCTCAGTTCGATCTGAGATATTTGTTATATCTTTGTGTAAATATTATGTATTGTTAGAGTCAGGGAAATTACAAAGCGATTTATATGTGCGGCAGGTGCATAAATTAACGTATCAACAAGAAAAGATTTTCTTTTTTTATTTTGGCATTAACTACCACAGAGCTACGTTTCTCCAACCTCGTGCTGTCGTTCCAGATGCCAGGTAATTACATAAGTCCTTCAGAAGGAGGACATGTCACTAGTGGCAAAAGTTTAGAATATTAAATCCCGCAATTATATTTAAATTGTTTTAATTCATCCCACCTTAAATCTTCGTTTACATAATTTACTATTTCTGACTGATTGGATTTGCTTTTAATTTGAGCATTGGATTATAGAATTATAATTGAGAAAAGAAATAATCGTAACATAATTAGAGCATTGTCTTCGTTCTGCGACTTTAATATACTATTCAGCTTTCATCATTGTTATTGAGATATTACAGTGAAATTTTGTGTAAGTATTTGTTTTCGATATTTGTTAATATATCTCGATAGTTGTTTTTGTGAATAAATAAATTAGAATGTTCTTAAATCTATTGAAATGTTAGTCTGAAATCCAAACTTGAAGATGTTTCTGTTTAGTACTATTTTAGATGTTGTAATATAAATTTTAAGTTGGAGCTTTTTTCTTGATGTTATTGTTGAAAAAATACTTGTATAGTTTTTGTGTTTGAAGTCGTAGGAATTAATGTATTAAATATTGTCAAAATAGAAGTCTGAGTTCGAAAATAGGCTTTAAAATAGGTACAACAGTGACTATCACACATTAGTTTGTAGCCAGTTAAGGCACGACAATGACTATCCTGTTAAACTGTTATCAAGGCATGTTTCATTTTGAAAGAGTGTCGGCCAAAAATGAATTTCACATATCTGTAATAAATATTGTCTTTGATCCACTATATCTTAAAATCACGGTGACATGAACTTTTATGAACGCTCTGTCTTATTATAAAAATAGCTTTAAGTTCGTTTTAGAGGAACCTTTCGCACTTAATGGACTGGCGTCAGTAAATTATGTTTCTACATTCATCCATGAAAATAACACTTGTATAAAACCCCACAATAAGAGAAATGTTTTATTATTGCATCCTTACTTTTTATGTTGAAAATAGAATATGTATTACTAAAATGAATTAAGGTATACCCAAACAAAGACATTTAAGAACTTAACTAAATAACTAAAAGCAACATTTATTACATATTTGTCTTTGCTATTGTGACTTTTCGTAGTAAGTTAACTGCAGTTATGAAAGGTCAGAAACAAATTAATAATGGATTAGTACTCACGTTTGCTCCTGTGAAATTACCTTCACTTATCATTATTAAAAGTAATCATTATTGAGAATAAAGGACACGTAGTTGAACAGTTATTAGAGTTTTAGCATGGTTGACGTCTCGTCGTCATTATCGATAACAGTAACAAATCTCGAAACCTACGAGTAACTTTGTGTTATGTGTCGAACCCATTGGCCCAGACTTACGATATATTTTCCTCTTCTTTTTTCTGAAAGTCGGAAGGTAAACTTTCCGTTCTTTTTTTCTTTTTCATGAGCAAACGTATACATGTATATTGACAAAATAATAAATGCTATAGGTTATGTGACTGTAAAGTTCCATAAAAAGTCTACAGATAGCAGTACTAATCAAGACCGTTCTAGCGACCTTCTACGTATTCTTTAGAGCAAGGATGGCGCTAAAGAAATTAAGGTGGATTGAAGTCACCAAAATCTACCTTAGGCCCAATTTTATCATTATTCTTCAGTCAATACACATTCATAAACATAAGTTAACGAACGACTTTTCCAAATGAATATTCTGCTTTCCCCGCATATTTTGCATTGCACCGTCATTGCTTGGTAAATTTACTGTATCGCATTGTTTGGTATGGATTTTTAGTTCTGAAATTAGCTTGTCTGCATCCACTTGTTTCTTGAATGTCATCACGCACAAAGAAATACAAGCTCCTCCACACACAGTGAACAAAATAAACACTGAAATGAAAGTGTTGCAAAAATGACCACATAAATCGTTCGTAAATATTCACGCAAATGAGTTAATCATAATCCTATTCTGCCAAATTAAATCGGCTGCTTAAAAAGGGTCTACCCCATGTACTCCTGCAAAAGTTGGTCAGGGGCTCAACTTGTCCACGTATCTAGCCATACATCACATATACTTTACACTTGAGACACACTGGTAATATTCTTTTTGAAGGCTAATCTTCCAAACAAGCTCCATGCAATTTTACCTCTTCTATTTATTTCCCGAGTCATCTTGAAATTCGATGTTTTCAACTGTTCTAGGTTAACATACTGTACTCAACAACGATATTATTCTTTGTTCGAATCTTTATTTATTTCTTTTCCACATGCTAATTGCACGTTACTTTTCTTTCAGTTCAATCCATTTTAAGTCCCATCGAGTACTTCGGTAGGTGGAACGTTAGTTTCTCATCCGAGAGACTCGTCCAGGTTTTCTCCTCAGTAACACCAGGCAAAATGCCGAACCATAGATGACTTAGTCTCTATCCGATTCTTTCTCTATCCTGTTTCGCCCCGAACAATAGATGACTAAAGGCTTCAAACCCATTGAACCAATAATTTCAAGTCCTAGTTTCAAATTCTATTGAAATCTTGAATTATGATTTGTAGTTGTGCTGCACTTGAAATACTGAGAAATATAATATAAGCATAGACTCATAGGAAATAAACTTATTCGTTATGAATTATTATTTCTACTTTATGTTTTGGGGTCATTCAATCTTCTTACGAACTTGAATTTTTCACTCTCCTAATGTATTCAAATGAGAGATGTGGCAATCGAGTGTAAGTTTTGTACCATTTTGATGTATGAACCTTCATCTCGCAAATATTCAAGTTATTTAATGACTGCTTCCGTAAGTACTTAGAGAAAATTCATATTTTTACAACGTTCTTTAACCCCATTAAAATTGTATGTGACCCAATGTGCAAAATCCACTACGAAATGCGATTTGTCTCTCATACTAATTAAATAGTTCTCGTTCAATAAGATTTAGAATAAAGTTTTAACGAGACTAACAGCAAACTAAGTGGTTCTTAATTCTTGACACACTTTTTGTCCTATTTCTTATGTAAAAGAATAATAATATGACCGTTTCAAATTGAGTATTTGTCTGGCTTCCTGAAATACATTGAGAGTAGCTTGACAAGTTGTTTTTTCACCTATTTATTTTTCTATTTAAAAATCTCTGCTATAATTTATCTTCTTCTGGACATTTTTTCATTCATGTGTGTGCTTTATCAACTTCCTCTTTCAGTATTAGAGATGGGCGAAAAATAACGACTTTTATTTTTGTAATAGTTATTTTTCATTAAATTGTTATAACTGTTATAACAGTTACTTTTGAAAATAATATGTTATTTTTAACAAAGTGTTCATTATCGACTCCGAAGTCAACATTCTTGTTTATAACTGCGATAAGAAACGTAACTGTGATAATCATAACAGTAATGACTAAAAAAATGTTTTAGGGTTGAGGAGGAATATTTCATTTGGAGCTAATCTAGTTACATAGATAAATAGTACTAATATTCCCACTAAGAATACTAGAAAAATTACACAAGAAAATTAGGGGGACTCAGAAAGGGTTGCAATTATTAGTGATGTTACAGTTATATTAATGATTAAGGTAAGGCCTATGGATAAGGGATGAGTCAATTGAATAAAAGAAAGGTAAAAGCTATAAGAATTAGTAGAAAAATTATTGATAGTTTAATATCAAGAGGTAGTTTAATATAAAATATTAGTTTTGGGGACTGAAGATGAATGTTGTTATTTTCTCTTGATGCTTTCAGGATAAAAAAAATATGATTTGCAAGACCATTATTTTTATTAAATTATGAAAGCTTATGTTAACATCAGTTATCCCATTTGTACTTTTTAACTTGTTATAAGTGTTTGATGTTTTGTTTCACAGTGGAAGCATTTATTAATAATTCTTCGTAGTTTAGAAATTATTGTTTTAAGTATATTTTTTTATACTTTTTCTTTAAGTAAGAAATTTTATAGTGAAATTTCTTTTAGACTTTTGGTGTCTGTGAGAGGGAGTTCAGGTTAAGCTATTTTAGTCTCTGTTGTTCGTAGCTACGGGAATTATTATTTAAGATCCTTAATTGAATTACAGTGATAAAACATTTGCTATTTATAATGTATTTAATCCTTTTATGATTTATGGGGGAAATGTGATGAGTTTTGCAGATTTTTTTTATTTACTATTTTCCTTTGTTAATTATTAATAATTGTGTGAAACTATCCTTGAAGACTATGATGTAATTTTTGGTTTGATAATTTGTCTTATTCTTTAGTATTATTGACTTTATGAATTACCCTTTTAATAATTATGGCTAGAGAAAGAGTTTTCTTCTTTTTATAACACTGGTTTTATTGTGTTGGTTTTAGTATTATATTATTTTGTTGCTTTCTTTAAGTTTTATTTCTTCCAATCTTTTTATATTTTACTTCTTTTTGAGGGGTCTTTAATTCCTACTTTATTTTTATTTTTTGGTTGGGACTACCAACCTTAACGAATACAAGATGAGCTTTATTAGTTGTTGTATAGTTTGGTGGCTTTTTTGCCGGTGCTTGTAGGGATTTTACATTTGGACCGACTTTGAGGGGGGTTTATATTATATAACTTATGGTTCATTAATTGTCATATTTATTTATTTGATTATTTATGATATTGTGCAATGGTCTTACCATTTCTTGTTAAAATGTTCTTGGTTCATTTATGATTACCTAGGACGCACGTTGAGGCCCCTGTTAGTGGGTCTTATTGAGGGAGAACTGTACGTGAATATTATCTTTTATTTCTTCATTGACTTCCTTTAAATCTTTTAATTCTTTTTCTGGACCAAGTTTTTTTTTACGATTTTAAATGCAAATGGGTTTTAAAACTTCGGTAGTTTAATTAAAATTTTGGTTTATGGTTCTAAAAGATCCATAATAATGATCCCTACGTCGTGGTGTGAATATATCATATTTGTGTTGTTCCTTTTGTATTTCTTTCTCTTTTTAGTTTATTCGTTTACTTAGGAAATTAATTTATTAATTTTTTATACTAGTTTGTTCATTGAATGAGAAGTTATTAGAGTTAACGGAATATAGTTATTATAACTGTTTCGTTAGAGTGAATGTCGTTGATCTTTATGGGATTTGTATTATATATTTCTAGAATAGAATATATTCATTATAGAGTCCAATATATATATCTAGTGACTTTTATATTAAACTTTTATTCTTCTAGTACTTATATTCCTTTTATCAATACTGTTATTAATTATTTCTCCTAATATTATTAGAATTCTATTGGGCTGGGATGGAGAAGGATTTGTATCTTAATATTTAGATATTTATTATCAGAATACATGATCTTACAATGTTGGTATATTGACAGCATTATGTAATCTGATCGGGGATATTTGCATCTACTTGCAATTGCTTGAATACTTAATTAAGGGCGTTGAAACTATATTTATGTCTAGGAAAACTAGTAGTAGGGGGCGAGATAGTAATTATTATAGCCCTTGTTGGGTTGGCTGGAATAACAAAGAGAGAGCACAAATTCCTTTTTCGGTTTCGTTGCTGCTATGTCTTTTTCATCTTATATGTGTATATCTTTTTCATTTATTTTAATTATATTTTTTTTACGAATATAGTCTTTTTCGTTGATTTGAATAGCTTATATTAAAGCGTAGTGCTTAAGATACTAAAAACAATAGTTTATTCTTCAAATAAGTACTCCCTGAGAAGTTTTCCATTACTACCTTGAGAAAATAGTGTAAATATTTATTATACTAAGGGAGTCTGTTGAAAAGGTAGTAACGGGACTTAACCGCTAGAGATAAAAATTAGCGGCTTTTTCTTGTTTTATTAACTACTTACATCCTTAATTGTGGATGATTGTTTGAGGTATCCCATTTTTATTATTAACAGTAATATGCCTGTAATTTGGCTTCAACTAATAAATAAGCAAGGATGATTATGGGCCAACTAAGTTCAGGTTGAAACTAAATGAAATACTGTTTTGCTTCTTGCTTGATGAGATAAGTTGCTGAGCAACACCTTTTGCCTGCAAACCAAGTATTATGATTAACTATTATCC
>JAGDQP010068665.1:0-10990 GCA_022664845.1 Lepisma saccharinum
ATAGATTATTGCGCTCCTGATTGGGCCTGAGCTCTGATGAACAAATTTAAAAAAAAGTGCGATTTATCAACTTGTATACATTTTTATTACAAAAGCACAAATTATGTATGTTTTTTTCCTAGTATGCTTACAACGTACCTGAAATATTAGGGGCATCAGAAGGTACACGGCAGACGTCTGTTTCCCAACATGTTCTGCAAAATTTTTGAAATTATCGAGATTTTGGCATTCTAATCTATCTCACTATAGCGCAACTTATGAAAAATCTCCTGTGATATAAGCAACCCTTTAAATAGCTAGGTTTATTAGCGTTTCGGTCAAGATGAAACATACTATATCTCGAATACAATATGAATGTAATGCGGATAGCACATCTATAATCTCTGGCCAAGATCTAGTCAACATTTCCTAGCGTTCAGGCGGTATTAATTTCACCGTGTTCTCTTTTGTGATGTGGGACCGTTCCACTGTGCGGTCCATTACTCTCCTGGTTGAATATATTTGAACGTGCATTCAAACAGCGCCAAAATAGGTACTCGTAAACACTGTTTCTTTCAGGCATGATTTCGTAGTCTTTGAACCCTGTTTTGTTTTAAAAAAGTTCCCCCGAAAGTATTAGTCTCAACACTTTTATTACTCGTGCGTCAAGTGAAATACATATTTAATACCATATTCTGTAAATTGATTATGTTATTTTAAGGTTAACTATGGAAATACGACATACTGTTAAGTAATATTATCGATATCTTACATTTTAACACATTGACATCAATTTGTATTATTTATAATTTTCCTCAGTCTTCTCACGAGCCCCACCCCCGAATGAAATGTTCTGGAAGAAACACTGCTTGCAGGCAGTATAGAAATAAAGCAGTAACTTGTCTCTTGTGATCACAGCCAGCAATGCGATGTTCTTTACTTACTAACTTTTTTAAGTTTGAACTTTGTAACATTAGTAAAGTGTAAAAATATTGTTTTTCTTTTGTTCCATGATAAGAGTAGTATATATTTACATTAATAATTATAATTCGCTACCGTCCTCTCTTCGCACTGGTGGAGAAAGCTGGCACTTCAGGAGAATTTAAACCAAAGGTCTTAAATCCTGACCTTTGGAAAGGCCTTTTTCCTGTTTTGAAGGAACTTCCGGAGTCGCATGAATCTCAGTAACTTTCTAACGTAAAAAAAAAAAAAAAAATCTTCCCGTCCTCTTAGAAACATTTACTATATAATTTGTTGTATTCTTCGTATGTAGTTACGTTGCTTATAAAGAGGCTGATTTTGTTAAATATTATAACATTTATTTTAGATTTATTTCGTAGCATTTTACTATACGCTGAAAAAAAACTGATGGTTTATTTCAATTTGTAATCGCAAAGGACTTGTCACAAGATTTTATGTCACAAGTTGTCACATGCAGACCAATAGGTTCGCACGACTGTTCTAAATATTGTGATGGTGTCTGAGCAGTGGGATTGTTGAATAATACATTTCAATCAACTACGCTCCTCCTCGGGAGGACGTGTCATTTTAGGGGTGAAATTTAATTTTTCAAACTTTCTTTAATATAGAGTCTCAGAAATATGTTTTTGGGTATGATGAATTCAAAGCTGCTATTAGTATTACGATCAAAGAACACTTAGCTTCGCAAATCTAAGATTGAATAAAATTCCATAAAATAGTATCTAAAAACTATTTAAAACATGTAATTTTAACATTGGAAATGTGTGACGTTATTATGAAATTTTAATTTATCCGCATAACACAATTAACACGTACAAACCTAGTGATACATCATTGTCTAGTCATTTATATTGAAACAGCAGGAGTAGTACACGCAAATGTTGTATTCTATTATCAGTTTTACAATCGTGTGTGCTGTAGTTGACCACCGTGAATGGCTCAATGGGCCAATTTCAAGGAGGGTAATATATGTAGGGAATGTTCCAGTCCTTATGATCTGTGTGAAGCCGCATCCTTTACAACATTTTCACTCAGTGAAATAAGAGGCTCTTCGACAATGATTTTGATGAGCGATACATTTCTAGAAGGTATAGCGGTTGCAGTGTTATCTTTAAACCTATTGTTAGACAAGGTCTCCTCCCCATCTAGTACTGTGAAGGGTACAAGCTAACCACATCAGCTTACTACCAAACTTAAGCTCAACGCAATGCCGCCTTCCCAACCAGTGTTAAAATTTGTATAATCTCCTTCACAAATCTATTCAGAAAATCTACTTCATGGTACTTATAATATATTATCAGCATCCTTAGTTGGCTTTTCTTTTCCCTAAGTGATTCTCTGGAACGAAGTGACAGAGATATCTTCCACCTGGATCACTGCACAGAGTAAAATGATGTTCATTGATGATGCGAGGGACCTACTGATCTGAATGTGTGCCCTCAGCATGATTTTAAATGTATCTTTCCTTTCTTAAAGAAATCCATTTAATTTCGCGCTTCATACAAATTTCGTCAAATTCTTGATCCATAGATATTATACCTTTTTCTGGGAACCTTTTGACTTTACTCTGAATATCAACAAATCTGTTTTTTTCAGTAATCAAACCAGCACCAATAAAGATGGTTATGATGATGCCAGCTGTGACACGCAGGTAAACAACATATCTGATGCTCTGCAAAGAAACATTAGGAATTTTTAATACGTTGTGTTCTGTCCTTTTATTGAAAGTATTAGGCGGTGTTGGTTTTCCTATTTGTCCTAATGCCAATTCATAACTTTCATCATTTACATTTTTGGCATCAGTTATTTTGTCGCCATTTGCATATTCAAATAAATATATTTTATATTTTTGTGTTGAAATATCCTGCCTACACCTCTCCTTATTTATTCAGTAATCCTCCTCCTTTCGTCCTCTTTGCGCGTATGCCTTTTGATTAATCTCTTATGCTAGTTTCAGACTTCCTTGTCACTTTGGTCTCTTACCAGCAGCTCATACCACAGGACGCCTCGTAGAGTTATAAATTCAGATAGCAGCATTTCCCTGACAGTTCTAATTACATTGCTCATATGCGTTAATATCGACATTTGTTTTCTCTTTCTAGATGTCACTGTGCGTTGTAAGTTAATTCCAGCTTATTACATTGATAACAAGAGTAAGATTGAGGGTAAATTAATTTTATCCTATATTCTACTAACAAGGTTTCAAAAATACAAGCGGAATATTTATGTCTCAACATTTTAAATTAATTCTCAGCGGCGCCCATCATGCCTGAAGTTTTTTTAACAATTTTTCTCAGCCATACTTGGCAAATACCGGTATGGTATCAACTAATTAAGCCATGGCTAGCGACCTTTCGTCTCTCTCGCACCTTACCCCGTCCTGATCATAAGTTGCTTAAATCCTTAAATATATTTAATTCAGACGAAAGTAACAGAAAACGAAATAGCATGCTGCTGACATGAAATGGAAAGAAATACGACAGGTTTTCCATAATTGAAGTAAAAAAGAAGCATGAAACTACTAATCGCAGAGAGAAATATTATTCCTAGTAGGGACAACTAGGTCAGTCAAACAAGTGTATACCGCGAGACATATTCATATAGTTATACCATTATAATAATGATTATGTTAGACTGATCTTAGATTAGTTTAGATTCTTCACACACTTAAAGAGAAGCGTTGTGTAGTCACCATCCTAATGCCGTTATTTACCAAGCAAGACCAAATTATATTCAATAAACTAAAATATATTTTGAATTTTCAAATCATATCACAGCTTATTTACTACCTCTCATCTTTCGAATTCGAAAATTGAAAAATCGACATGCCCTTTTAGTAATAAGTACACACCAGTGTACCGCGGCACCTTGGTTGAGACATCACTGGAAAAGAACTCTGATAATTCAAATTTTAAAAGTTGCCGCAACTGTCTTTCCCCAATTGAGAATAAAATATAATGCCTCATTATTTTTTGTGGAGGTGCGGGAGGGTAAAAAGAGAATTGAATTATTTTGAAGAGCAAATTATAGTAGGAAGACAGTATTTGTAAGAATATGTTTTCGGTAACTCATATCAGAAAAAAAGTCATATAAGTACATGGAATTACTAAATAGATGGAGCCATATACCCAGTGAAATTTAGTAGCTCAATTTAAAACTAGTTTTCCACAATTATAGCATTTATTACAACTCCTTTTTATTGTTTAATTAGCAATTGAACTTTTCCAGGTCAGTGAAATACTCGTTCGTTGTATTAATTTTTACAACACGAGAGAATGCAGCCTCTCAATTAAAAACTTGAATAACATGTTGCCATAGAATGATGATATCATGGGAGAGTAATTTTTGATTGGAGATGAACATGACGTAATGGGATAACGAACAGAAGCTCCGAACGCCCAGCATATCCAATATTGGACGAAGATTTCAGACCAAGAAACCCTTCTTATAGAAGAAACTGTTCCACCGATACTGAAAAAAAAAAATTGTAAATCTGTTCTGTATGATTCTTAACATTTTTGGATATTGCAGAACAAAATACAAAAAGCAAACAATTCTTAAATTGTTGATATTTCTGTTAATCTTGCTGTTATATCTAATTCTTAAAGACAATATTTTAAATACGTAAAAAGTGGTCATTCTTATAAAATAACAATGAAAATATATTAGAGATACAGCGGCGTAGGAAGCCATTGAAAATCCTGAAATTAATCATAGGACATGATCACTATTTTTTTTTACTAAGGTCTCTATATTTTTGTAGACATTTTGTGCAAGGGAAAGCTAGTGCTTATTTGAAATTTTTCTCATCAGCACTGCCAGGTGGCGGTATTGAATTTCCCTAATGAAGCATCATAAATTACCATTTTTAAAGCAAATTTCTTGCCCCTTCATTTAGTATTATCAGTAGTATTACTTCTGCAAATATTACTACTACTTCTGCTGCTGCAGTACATGGCTCTGTAAAGAATATCTCTCGTCTTACAATAAAGACATTGATGTTCTAATGCAGGCGTGCCACCTAAAATGATTACGGGTTGTCGAAGGAGAAACGAATAACAGGTTTTGAATTTGGAGCGGTAGGTGCGGGTTTCGAGTGAAAAGGATCTCGTATTCAAACAGAAATATTAATTTCAACGTTTATAGTTTTATAAGGGAAATGTCAATCTGTGTTCTTGTTGCTTACAGTGAGATTCCATATCGAATTTCACAACTTTCCCCCTCATAGGTCTGCAAAATATGTTGTCTAACACTTACGGCGTAACCACAAATTTTAGTAGGGTGATGCATCAATTCCTGTATACATTTTTTGAATTCATTGTTATCACTGCTTAAATATACAATATTCTAGCGTATAAAGTTAAAATATTGTTATATGCTTATGAAAAGAATCAATATATAAACATCTGTATACAATGTGTGTAAATAAAGTAATGAGGCTGGCAAGACTGCGCACGAACCGATGACGCTGGTGATATGGGACTTGGTGGGGAAGTTGATGAATATGTGATACACAATCAGTTTAAGTTGGACCTCGCCAGCTTCGAGTTTTTTGTTACAGCGTTTGTTTTAATGAAGAGGATTTTGCTTGTGCATTTTGACAATCAGAGTGATATGAATATCGAGCAATGGTATGATATCAGGTTTTTCTTCAGAATTCAACACAGTGCAACCGAAACTTTTACAAAACTTCGCCAGGCCTACGAAGACAGTAATTTGTCAAGGCTCCAGGTGTTTCGTTGGTTTAAGGCATTTTCAGAAGGAAGAGAGTCAATTGAAGATGAACCTCGCAGCGGAAGACCTTCGGTTACAAATGTCGACAGAGTTCGGGAACTTGTGCTCTGCTCCAAACTGGTTCCGAAAAACCTCACGCAGGAGCAAAAGAATATGTGGAGGAACAAGAGAGTTGATCTTTTGGATTCGATTGCAAATGATCCCCATTTTCTGGAACGTGTCATTACGGGTGATGAGACTTGGGCGTTCCAATACAACCCGAAAACCAAGCGCCAGAGCATGGAATGGCACAATTGAAGTTCTCCAAGGCCTCAAAAATCCAGAACGGTCCAAGTCAAAAATCAAATGCATGCAGATTTACTACTTTGATAGCCAGGGGATCGTTCGCATATAGTTCGTGCCTTCAGGCCAAGGGGTTAGTCAACACTTTTACCGAGAGGTTCTGGAAAGACTGCGAAAAAGGATCATGCGTGTGCCACCAAACATCAAAATTAAATGGGATGTTGCATCATAACAACGGGCTGCCACACAGCGATTTCAGAAAACACATTTTTGGACAGTAAGAACATTCTTGTGGCTGCTCAACCTCCTTATTCGCCCGACTTGAGTTCCTTCTGACTTTTTTTTTATTCCCGAAATTGAAAACACACCTGAAGCGACGTCGGTTTGGGGACGTGGACAACATTCAAAAGGCTATAACCGACCAGCCGAAGGCTATTCCAGTATCCGCGTTCCAACACTGCTATGAGAACAGAGGAGTGAAAGAACCATCCCAGCGCTGTGTGGCTTCCCAAGGTAATAAGGAAGGAGACTTTGAAGGAGACAATATTGCTTTGTACTGTTCTTTTGTTAAAACAGCTAAATAATCTGTATCGTTACTTTATTTACCAATTCTTCTTTCAAGTTTAAGATAAATAGCTTTGAACTTCAAAACCTTTTGCTTCCTTAGACATGACACAAACTAGTTATCAACATGTTCTCTATTAACGCACTAGATTCCTCATATCGACAAGTAAATTCAATACACTTTATAAAACTTGCAAGCAAAACCTATGCCTGGTTCCAATAATGTATTGTTTCAAACAATCTGAAAATTATCGAGGAGTGTACCATCTACCTTTTCTGCACCAATTGTTGTCTCCTTTTTATTTTAACTTTTGAATAGAGGGAAGTGATAACCGGGGCCTATTTCAAAAACGTACTTTGTAACTTTTCACTTTGAACTTTACAGTTGTTGGTCAAGTCACTGTTCCACGTACAACAAATTTTGTAAAGTGCAAAGAAAAATTTGTCAAGTGAAAGGTTGCAGAGACTTAGCAAAAAATATGATGTTCTGTTTCACGAAAAGTTGTAATGAGCAAAGTGCAAAGAAATAGAACGCAAAGTAGATGAAATTATTGCAAAGACACATCTGACTTTTCAAACTGCATCAAATACTTGTGAACAAAGTTGTGTCCGTAATTGCAGTTACTAAATTGCTTGAAATCTGTCGGATTGCTTTTCTCATAAAGCACAAAGTTGAAAAAGTGACTTTGATATAATATTATTGAGGTTAGTTAATGATAAGACGCCAACTTCTAGGCCTCTATTCATCAAGCGATGAATCCAGTGATGAAGATGTACCGAGGAAAAGGTTCAAGAACAATAAATTTCAATGGGCTAAATGAACTACAATTCAAGGAAGGTTTTCGTATGACCAGTGAGCAAGCAGAATATATATTGGAGAACGTTGGTCCTGCATTGCAACGATAGACGAAAAGAAGTAAAACGCTTTCACCTAACGAACAATTGCATGTATGTCTTGATTGGTTAGGAAACGGTGCCTAAATGCACGGTGTTGGGTAACTGTTTGCAGAGCAGTCCATAGAGTAGTTAACAACAATTATGAGTGTGATGTTCCACAACATTGTACGATGGACTGAAAATGCAGCAGCTAACATTGCAAAAGATATTTTACGGAAAGGAGGGTTTCCATCAGTTTGTGGCTGTTTGGATAGGATACTTATTAATATCGATGCTCTTTCTGAAGAGGAAGACACTTACGTTGACAGTTATGAAAACCATTGCCTTAATACAATGATGATGTGCGGTCCCAATTTTACAGTACAAATGCTACTTTTCCCGGCAATGTGCCTGATTCAAGAGTTACGAAATTTGGCAGTATATCGTACATTTGAAGAAGGTTGGAGACCTTTCATTGGTGCTGTAGTGCTAGGAGACAGTGCTTATGGCTTGAAAGAATGGTTGATTCCTCCGTTACATAGAAATCCAGAGGATAACGTCGAGCAGAGATTTAACAGTGTCCATAAAATAACAAGGGAAATAATAGAAAATAGTTTCGGCATTCTGAAGGAAAGGTTTCCTAAATCCCCTCAGATTAAGTGCCAAACAAGCTGGTGCAGTAGTATTGGCGTGTGTACAGTAGTATTGCATAATGTTGCATGCAGTGTGAGTAGGGATTGCTTAGAAAGCACGAACATGGATGATTCAGACTAGGGCGAGGACATACGAGAAGAGATTCCGCCAGGATTTAAGTTTGGGGGGTGTAAAGTTAAAATTGGGAGGATGTAAGTGATTTTGCACGGTCTCTATCTATTTTTCACAGCAAAAATTAAAGTTTGGAGTGTCGTCGAGACTTTGGGGGGTAAACACCCCCATAGGGTGGTCTGGCGGAATCACTGCTTACGGTTCGTTTCCTTTATGTAAAAACAGTCGAACCTGCAGACTATATAATGTGCCCCTGCGCCACACGTAGGGCCAGAGGTAAACTAGTCTCCCATTCTGTTCTCCGGGCGGAAAATGTTTCAGGGGTATCAAGAACAAGATTATGGGTCACTTTAGAAATAGAATAGGAATCTCGAACGTAAGGACGTAAACGAACATTCTTCAGATGCAGGTACTCTAGACTGAGGAGTACTAGATGGACATTCTAGTGATATAAGAAGTCCGGTGGGACAGTTATCGACACGTTCAGAATATAGACTTAGTGAAGGAAAGACTATCCTGCATTACGATACGTGCTCGATGGTGCAACACGGTTTTAATAAATGCGCATGCTTCGACAAATGAAGCTGATGATAACGACAAAGATCCATTTTACGATGATTTGAAAAGGTCGCTAGACCGATTACCGAAATATAATTCGACAACTGTGTTGGAGGATTTCAACGCTAAGGGAAACAAGGACCTACTATAGGCAAATCAAGTCTTCACGAAGTCCGCAACAAGAATGGCTTAAGATTGATAACCATCGCAATTGCCCCCTACCAAAGTTTTTTAACTTCTAGCACCTACAGACATTCATATTGGGATGTTGGTACTATGAATAGCTAACGATTCACTAACAATTGGCACTAACCTCATCGTTAGTGCATCGATTTAAATGAGTAAATATGACCCCTTGAAAATTTTTTTTTGCTATAGTCTACTGTAATGTAACACTAACTTTGAAACTTTATTTTTATATGGGCCAGTCTAGTAACTTTGGACTTCGGCCCGCCATGATTCGCCTTTAGCTGTTAAAATCCACAACCATGCCCATGCCGGGGCTCGAATCCTGGACCTTCGACCCGATGGCCTACGGCCGGAGACCGCTCGGCCACCCGGCCGGCATGTGACACTAACGTAGGAAGTGGTTCTCTAAGAAGAACTGACGATGTCATAACGATTGGCACTATTTTTTTATCGTTAGTGCTTGGGTGGACTAACGTGAACTTGGCCACACAACGATTTTTTGTATTTCTAGCACCTACATTAATGAAGTATTAACGTTTTGCTTTGGGCACTAAGAAGCACTTATCATGAGCCCGGACCTCTCCCTCAGTGACTTTTCGCTCATCAGAAGGCGCAACTACACAGAACAAGGTCCTCGTCCGACGATGAAGTCAAGACAGCTGCCACAAAGTGGTGCAATGAGCAGGAACATGATTTCTAACAAAATGGCATAAGAAAAGTTGGTGCGGTACAGTAGTCCGATAAATGTTCCAATCCCCTTCGCTATCACGTGGAAAAGTCATGTATGCGTAGTCTTAGAATACATCATGAATTCATGTCCGATTATACTGTGTTATTTGCATTAGTTGTTGTAACCTTTTCTTCTGTTCCACACGTAATAGAAGGAAGAGGATTAGCTATGACTGCATTTCAGAAATAATCCACCATATCGTGACGTATATAACTTCCATTATTGGGAGTCCACAAAATGCTTTAATATGAATTAACATACTAGAAGTACAGCAAACTGAATCCCGTTTACATATAAGAACGTTATGCGTTTAATAAGGAAATTAAAATCCTCAAAGAACAATGAACCGCTAACGTTCTACAAATTCCTGTTAACAATCAGTAAGCGTGGACATGTATCCGTACATATACAGATGCTTATCAGAATAATGGAAACACCTGTAGTTGGCAACACGTCAGATGTATGGGTTGGCAGTGGTGTCGTGGCGACCGCAGCGCCGGACTGCTGGTGGTGGTGTGTTAGGTCGGTCTCCATACTACGTCAGGCGTCGTGGAACAGGAGTGTGCAGTGGCTGCAGCAGACGGAGGTAGTGTAAAATGGGAGACCTCTCAGAGTTTCAAAGAGGGCAAATTGTTGGTGCGCAGTTATGTGGAGTGAGTGTGACGGCAGTGGCTAGTGTGTTAGGTGTGTCGCCAGGGACAGTGTCGAAGGTGATGACGGCCTACACAACACACGGGAAAACCACATCGGGGAAGCGGAACAGTGGGCGGAAGAAAAGCATCAGTGACAGGGCACGTCGGGTATTAAAGCGCATTGTCACGCGGAACCGTCATGCCACTGCGGCGCAAGTGACGGAGGAACTCAATCAGCACCTCCCCCAACCTGTTTCGTCAATCACAGTCCGCCGCGAATTACATGACATGAACTTACGGGGTCGTGTTGCACGGGTCAAACCTCTCATCAGGGACCAGAACGCTTTAGCACGCCGCAAATGGTGCCGCGACCATGCAACTTGGACCGTTGACGACTGGAAACGTGTGGTATGGTCGGATGAGTCACCATTCACCCTATTCCAAACAACGGACCGTGTTTATGTGTGGAGAACGCCCAAAGAAGCGTATGATCTGCAGTGTCTCCGCCCAAATGTGAAACATGGCGGCGGCACGGTGATGCTGTGGGCCGCAATATCATGGTTTTCATTGGGTCCTGTGGTCACACTTCGCGGATGCATCACTGCCAACGATTATGTCGCAATTTTAGGAGACCACTTGCATCCTATGGTCCGGATGTTGTTCCCGGACAATGACGCCATATTCCAGGATGATAATGCAC
>JAGDQP010068666.1:0-10510 GCA_022664845.1 Lepisma saccharinum
AAACGTTATATTTGGGCCTTCAAAATGTATATTTAATAAGCAAATTAAATAATAAATTTTGTTTCTAACATCAGGCTGTGAAAGTTTGATTTTTGTTTTAAAAGTTTTGGATGTTCATTCGCATAATTCAATGTTGATAAACCTCGAAACCAAATGTTATTAAAATGGGACATTGCGTATTTTTTTTTATATAAAACATTGTAGGGACAAGCAAGTTTTTCCAAGCACATTAAATAAATAGTTCATACACTTCGCGATGCGGTATTACGATTAAAAAATACAAGGAGAATCGAGTTTAAGGATGTAGTACACATTCCAGAGCTCAGTGATGATTATAATATCTATAGGTAGTGGTGATATGTAAGCGAAGTAACAAGCGCTTTGTGCTACTTGTAACATCTGTTGCAACAAGGACATAATTAACAAGGCTGTGCCACTTAAACTTTTTTCACATGCATCATATTTTATAATAACAAAATTAGAGTGCAAGAGGAACAAAAAAAGTGAAGTGTGTTTGATGCTTTAGTCATTGCAGCATTAATGAGCCGGTCTTGTTTTAATTTTTTTGTATTCCCTAGACTACATTTTTAAATACGAATCAGTAAGGACTCTCTCTGTCACTATATACAAGTAAAACAGTCTTCATAAAACAGGGGGCTATGCTCGGATACATTCAAACAAAAATAAACACCTCTAATGAAGAGGTAATTTGAATTATTACATCACTGTCACAAATAACTTCTCTAGATTTAATTTTTCTACTAATTAGAAAGTTTTCACTTTTTAATTTCTTTTGAATATCTAGAAAGATAGCTCAGAGTACATTCGTAAGGTGTCTGATGGATATTCGTAAAATGCAGAATAAGACGTACTGTCCTGCTGCACACTGTGTTTATGGTATTACTTTGATTTCCCATAGCTGTACTTATACATGTTTCTGAGTGCAAATAATGAACCAATCTCTTAAGTATATATCAGGAGTCCATAAGTAAAGGAATGCACGTAACATTGAAGAATAATAAATGTTTGAGGAATTATTTTATAGCCTATACATATATAATTCGAAATATATGTGACACAATACTGTCATATTTCTTAAAACGAAACCTTGGGCGCCAGTGTATTCATGTTCACAATATGACAATTTTGTGTGATTTATATTTTGAGTTATACAGGGTGGACAAAAACTCAGTGCCAAAACTCTAGGAACGAAAGGTTCTCATCAAAATGAGGAAAAACATGTGTCTTTGTAATTTGTCAAATTTCACTTGGTTTCCGAGCTACTGGCTACCGAAAGCGTGGGAAAATGAACTTTAGAGCTTGAGTTTTTCAATACTATTAACAGTAGAACTGGGGGAGGGGCAAGATACCCTGAAAGACTTCGAATCTGCTCTATCAAAGATGCATATTTCGAAATTGCGTGATGGGATTCCCAGAAATTCTCTGAAGTAAAGCTAGGCTGAAATGTGCATGAACTTAAAAGGCTTTCCAGCAGGTAACAATAATTCGTTTGCGGATTCCATTTGCCGGGTAATTTTATGTATAAAGGCGAGGTTGCATAACCAACAGGAGTCCGAGTTGTTCTCCGAACTACCACACATTCAACGGGCTATGATTTATTTATTATCAATGAGAGAGAATGTCACTGCTAATCTGGATGGAGGTGATTAATCATATAAACAATGCAGTATAGGATAATAGATTACCATAGTGGTCAAGTGGTCACAGGTTCTAGAGTTCCGCGTATGAGTCCTGGCTGAAAATCGACTTTGTGAAATTTGTAGGCAAGAAACAAAATCTTAATGGAAGCGAGATAGGATAAGGTCCTTGGTTACTAAAACTACCCATAAATACAAAGTATGTAGTTTTTTTTAATAAACCATGGCAAGGAAATGTCAGTGACTTAATAATTATGCATGAAAAAGGAAAGATGCGTACTACTAATGTTATTTGCAACAATTAAGACATAAAAAAACGGACTACACGAGCTTAAAGCTTAAAACGCCGAGTTAAAACTCAACGTTTGGTTTCCTTTAGATTAAACTGGATGTAGGCAAAGAAAATTAACTTTTACCTCTTGCAACTGGCTCTGACTTTCGATAATTTGTAATGAAGTCAAGCTGTCCAGTATAATCAATTAGAGCTCACTGGAATATGACAATTATTTTTCTATTTTTGTGGTATTTGTTGTAGAACATTGTGGCAACATATATGTTAATTTGTGTACATTTATCTCTATAGGCTTCTTCTTGACTTG
Source organism: Lepisma saccharinum (assembly GCA_022664845.1). Classification (NCBI taxonomy): domain Eukaryota; kingdom Metazoa; phylum Arthropoda; class Insecta; order Zygentoma; family Lepismatidae; genus Lepisma; species Lepisma saccharinum. Next base: position 2,258 of record JAGDQP010068666.1, read on the forward strand.
CTAGACAAAAGTGTGGACTGAACGTAAACTGAAGGTGAACGTCATCAACATTGTGCATTTGAACTTACACATAACATTTTTTACACGTGTTGATGCACATGTTCATCAACACCTGAAAATTTTCCTGTAGTTTGTATTTGTCTTTAAATTAGACAGAAGATTGTGTTTCTTTACTTTAAGAAGATGTTAAAGAAAAGAAACGAAAATTAAATATAATAACAAAACTGGTATTACGAAGAGTGTACCATTTCCGAAATAGATTTATACTGTCTTCCGCATCGCGTGTTTTCTACTCATTTGTTCTTTGACGCTTGTGCTGCCACCAAGGTAGCTGATAACGTCAGCAGCGCCACGCATTTAGACTTCTAGACAGACCGGAAATTTCCTTTCTTCCCCATTCTTGTCATCAAAATTTAAGGAATCATGTCGCTTTATTCTAGAGGTGAACTGTGACATTTTCCTTATTCGGAACTATTTCCATCAGAATCTCAGTATTACCTGCTTTAACCGTAGTGTTAGAAAAGTTCGTGATTAGTTTGGTTCCGGTTCCAAACGGAATAGGAAGAAAGGCGAGTAGTCGTGTCTCATGTAGGTGGCGTTGAGAACGAAATTACCATGATGATGATAATTCCAAGCTCACGAAAGGTGCTAATTCATTTCTCGTGGTTAGTGATAAATGAATTGATATTCCCCGCAAAGATTTCATTCTTCTTTTCAGAACATTTTCCTGTTGCATGCTTTCCTAGAAAGGGTATCAACCTTCAGTGAAATGAACATGAATGTTACTGTTAGTATCATTGTATTGTTTTATCAATTTGTAAGAATTGCTAAGCCGTGTCCAGGAAATAGATTACGATAGTTCACGACTAGTTACGAACGAAGAATGTAAAGGAAACTTTATGTGTAAACAATGATAGAATGAAGCACATTAACGTTCCTTGTAACGTATAGATAAGCTGTTATTTTGACAGCAGATGGCAGTACTGTAGTTGAAACAGTGCAGTAAATTTGTCGTCCGTTTACCGCATGGAATATTTGAACCCCTATCAGCGTTGCAAAAAAGTAGAAGAAAAAATGTGTTGCATCGACTATAATGGTAAGACCCTAACCTAACCTAACCCATGGTTACAAATATATTAATAATATATATTAACATATCGTTTGAAAGAAAGAATCTTAATCCCGCCGAGTTCCGAACCCGGCTCTTCTACTGCATAAGCCGACGTATTAGCTATGTAGCTACGATAGCTGGCTACAAACACATTTAGAAGCTTTATTTACACCGTTCGTGTGCGAAAGAGTGTTGCGCAGGTGCCTGATAATATTCCAGGCTGTCGATACTCCTGTAAAAAGAAAAACGTACGTTTCGAGCTGGGTTCTTGTTATACACAATACGAAAGAAAAGCACTACACAAAATTATAAATACAGATAAGAAATAGCGCCACAGTTTCACGACTCGTTCGTCGCAGTATAATCATCAATAGGTTATGGGTTAACTCGACGCCACGTTTGGTGTTTCTATCGCGTCTGATTTTGTAATCTACGTCTGTCAATTTTATAATTAATGTTTCCAGTGTGTATAAAAATATGAACTTTTATAACCTAACTTAACCAATGGTCTTTAACGTTTTGTAAAATAAACTGTTGTGATGATTTTACTGTGAGGAATGGCTCATACAGTTTCTAGTGTGCGTTGTTTCTTATCTGCGTTTATTCTTGTGTGCAGTGCTTTCCTTTCTAATTGTGCGACCAGCTCGAAACGTAAGTTGTATTTTTGTACAATTCTGCTTTATTAGATTTGTTATATTTAATATTTACATATATTTGAGATAAAATATATTGGTTGTATTAAATATGGCTGCGTTTTATGTTTTATTTGTGTTCTGATATATTTTTAAAGAAACAGTTCAGTGCATATAGAAGGATATACTGCATAATTGTGGTGCGTGCCAACAGTTAAGAGTGCCAAATATTACTCTCAAAATAAAAGGCGAAACCCTCTTCAAGTGGAAAGCATTTGGCTACCAAAAATTATTTAACGAAATCAATTTAGATCAAAAGTGATTTAGTTCTGATGGTCGTTTGCCGAATACTTGTTATATTAACGATCCAAAGAGGTTTTATTTCGAGCACTCATAACTTCAAAGAAATACGTATATCCCTATCAGCACAGAATGTATAGGCCCGATACTGGGCCAACCTTGACCGATATAGGACGTTTCTGGCCAGGTATCGGACGGACATACAGTTTATATTATTCAGCTGTCCTACCGTCTATTAGAACATAGGTCGGCAATCAGAAGACCGGGCAGTCGACAATCACAACACTGGAGCAATATTTATTGTTGAACCATTTATCTTCTTTTTTTTTTCTAACCGATATCCGTATACAAGATATTTAACATATTTCTATCGATGTAAAATTGCTGACTAAATTATACACCAATATTGTAGCTGAAGGGAGAACTGTTAAACTAAAGAAATGCCCCACCATTGTCCTTATTTGAATTTAATCTTAAGGCCTTTAGGCAACTTTGGCTCAGGCCGGATGGATGACGATGGGAGATTGGTGAAACGAAGAAAGTGGGAGGAAACGAGAGAACCTCGAGAAAACCCATGCACATGATGTTTGTCCTCCACAAAGTCCACATAGTACGAGCTGGGATCGAACCGAATCTCAAGCAACAGAGGTGATCGTTCTAGCATTCAGCCCCCATGGCCCTATTGTCCTTATTGTAATGCTTATTGAGAAACTACGTAACTACGGTTTCTGATTATAGAGAAGATAGGAAACCGTGATATATATACATTAGTAGATTAATAATTAAGGTCCGGATAATGATCCACTGAAAACTGTAAAATATGGACATTTCCATTCACAGAAAACAGCCAACGATAAGTTAGACCAGGCATGGCAAACGCGCCCAGTAGTGTAATTATGTGCGCCCCGCAGTAAGATAAATGCTATATTAAACTGTAATATGTAATCATATTTAATTTTAAAAATTACACGTACAATCTAGAATTCGATATTTTTTAACTAGTAGTAAAATTATTTAATAAAGACAGAAATAAAATATAAGTTAAGTACAAAACTTCCCACTTTGACATGTCACAAGTTAGCGGAGTACTGGTCTCAGACAGTGCTCAGAGTACTGACCAGTCCTTGGATCGATAGCTACTTAATCAGGGGAACATTGGAGCAGGCACAGGCAGTGAATGTGGACGAGCAGACAGGAACAGTGTATTGTGTCGTTGTAATGACGATCGATGAGGAGGAGCATATCAGACACTGCTTACTAATTTCCATAAAAGCAGTAATGCGACCGCAGTCTGCCACAACGTTCGACAAATGTATGGTGCAGCTGACGATAGCACATATCATCAGTGATTCCGAAAATTCAGGGACGGAGATCAAAGCTGTCAAGAGCAATCATGGCCTGGGCGTCCCAGAGTGTTTTTCGGATCTCGACCAAGCCTTATGAAACAGCCCGAATCAAATGATAGGGAAAATAGTAAAAACATTCCAGGCACACAGGACAACATTTTAAGACGTGTCCAATCGCTGTGTTTCACCACAAAGTTCGATTACGTGGGTTACACATCAGCTGAGTGGAGCTTAACGGGAGTTGCGCGTCGCAACCAGTATTTCCTTGTTTTCCCGGTACAAAAATGTCCGGTTCTTGACACATTGTCACGGATGCTGAGAAATGGGTTCTGTATCGGAATGTAAAGCTTCGCTGGACTATGTGTCGCTTTTCTGAATCGCCTCCAAACCAGAATTTCTTCCCCAAAGGACGTCAAAGGCATAATGCATTAGGAAGTTCTGGAACCTAACCAAACCATTACTGTTACCTTCTATTGTCAAAATTGAATATACTACGAGTAGCATTGCGACCTAACGACTCAGACCTCGTCAATCGCGAGGAGTCATCATCCACCATGATAATGCCAGGCCACATGCTGCTGTCATCACCCGTCAGGGATTGATTGAGGGATTGATGGACCAAAAATATGGCAATAGGTCATCGACTAGGAGGGTGTTTCAGTTCAAGGCAAATTCCATTTTTGCACAACAAAAACGGGTAGAACTTTTGCATGTGCCCAAAATATATAACTCTGGAATTGAATTTTATTTATGGCCATTAGGCATCTAAGGCTTAGGCCGGGATAGGGGAGGGGAAAGGATTCGGGAACGTGTCGGCCAGGATCTATGTTGAAGGTTCCATCCCGGCATTTGCCTGGCGTGACAGGAAAAACCTGTAAAAATCTCAGTCAAGATGGTCGGCCGCTGAGATCGAACCTACGACCTTCGGAAGGCTACGCCAACGCGCTACCACTTGGTGTATAATTCTGGAGTCACAACGTAAAAGGGGATAAGTAAAAGAATCACATTTTGAAATGGGGGGTTTCAGCTTTATCTGAAATTCCTAATGCACAGATTTTCTCCAGGTGATGGCCACCCCTTCTTTAAAAGACATGATTTTTTACTAATTTTCTTTACGTTGTGACTCCAGAATTATTGACTTAAAAATACTGAGTTTATTTTTATTTGATTTCTGTCTAAAATTGTGCGGGACGTGACGCGTACTATCCATCGTGAATTATCCCTAGTATGCATGGAGAGAAGATGTTCACTCCTTAGTTAGTATGGCAATAGCGTTGGCCTGGGATATAGATGACTAAGGGCCAGTTCTACAATCGACCACTAATTTCTAGTCAGCGTTAAGTTGAGACCAACTCTCATTTTGCGTACTCTCATTGGCTAAAATCAGACTTGGCCTCAACTTAACGCTGACGAGAAGTTTAGCGGTCGATTGTACAACTGACCCTAAAAATCAGAAATAAACTCAATGGCAATACCAAGACTACATACACATTTAAAATAAACAGTTCTCTTTCTGCTCGTCACATGAATTATTAGCTCGGTATTGCGAGACTGTGGAACTTCCAACACTTCACAGGTTAGTTTTATTTATTACCCTGAGGGTACAAATACCAAGTATGCATTAAAATACATAATATAAGCATTAATGGTTCAGGAATAGGAACTATGAATTATCAAACTAGGAAAGGTTTAGTCGCATTGAATTGAATTATGCTTACGGGTTTTAGACATTTTTGGTGTTGAATGAATTTCAGTCTCGCGTTCTAGCATCTAGTTACTCAATGGTCACAGTTTGCTGGACCCAGACAGCAATAGAAAAGCATACCTCAAATGCAACGTTCAACAGAATATTTTACAAGTTCTGCTTACTTTGTTTCTAACACACAGGTCCAGTAACACTAAGAAATAAATTATATTTCAAGTTGACAATTATGAAACTTATCTTATTCTCCCTTACCAGAGCTTTGTAGTGAATGAACGACCGTTCCGCTTCACACAAAGTGACGAGTGCCTGCATGAATCTGCTGTGAACATTCAACTCCCTAGACTTTACTGTTAATAGCCGTACTTAGCACTGTGTTTACACAACTTGCCGTACTCTTGAAATGAAGAAAGGCATATCGTTCGTTCTTGTACCCCACTTATTCTTTCAGTCATTGTTGGGAAGTGACTGTTAAATGAACAATTTCAGCATTGTCTGAAAGGTTTGAAGTAGATTACAAGAACGATATGCCATCACTAGAACTCTCTTAAACATGATTCAGATTTTTCTACACCCCCTTTGATACGAAAGACGAAAGTAACCCGAAACCGTGTGTTATACTAGTGTAACACAGTTATATTGCTGTTTGTATTGTATTCTTATTTCAATTAAGGTAAAAGACAGTACCACACCAGCATTCGTACATATTATCACTGTAAAATGATGTGGCTGCTACTCGAACTTGAGACAGCGTACGAAGAATGAAGTGGTACCTTCTTTAGAAGAAGAAGGTATACAAAATCGGGTAACCTAGTTTATGCAAAGTAAAAGAAGTTTCAGAATTCGAATGTTAAAAAGCAGTCCTATCCTAATGATAATATCATTCCTAGAGCTGGAAGGAATATTTACGGCAAGAAGTAGTCATTCAAGACTTCATTTAAATCCTCAACATTCCTTGCAAAGATCCGGTCTGGTGTCGAACTGGCCTTCCCGATGCCTGTCCTGTCCTGTCTTGGAAACAAACAGTTTGAAGTCTGATGTTTTCCGAGAATCGCTTCCTATTGGACTTGAACAGAGGTCGTCTTACTTACCAGTATGGTACCTAACTTAATCTCGGTTTTCTCTCATGCTTCTGATTCTGCCTGCTCTGGACGGTGGGTTTGTTTTGTCTCGTTAAATTTCCTGTTCTGTTTCCTATTTGCTGTTGTAGACATTCCTTAGCAGTCTTCCGGCATCTCATTGCTATCTTTGTGTTTGCTCGTTCTTGTTTGAAATGAACATCCATGAATTCATGTAAATAAAATCTTGTTAAAACGTAGAACAACAATACGGAGATTTTTTTATATAAAATAGAGCAGTTTTGTACAGCTAAGTGAGTTTTAATAAATGTCCATGATTTGTAGGCTTAATGGTACAGCACCAGCAGTGAAAGTTGCTTTGCTTTGGAATCATTGGTTACTCATTCACAACATTTCCTTTCACTCATTATAAAGAGGTGACCGTTAACGAACAATTTCAAGATTATTTGATAGATTTGAAGTCGATTCCAAGGATTATAAATCATTTCACATCTCGCATTAGAAATCTTAAACATCCAACAGATTTTTCTACATCCTCTTGATAAAGAAGACGAAAGAAACTCAATAAGGGTTAATTATACTATATCGGAAAGCTCATTTACCTTCTTCCTGTACAGCGACTTTCTGCCTAACTTCCTGTCAAGTGACTGGAAGATGACAAACAAACTGAAGGATATGCTCGGGGACTATCAGATTTCCACAGTCAAAAACGATGTGATTATTACGCAAAATTTGTCACCTGAGGCTATCAATATCTCGGATGTGTTCTGTATCTATGCGTAGAAAACTACATAAATACACAAGTGACCGGCAGCTTGAAACGTTAGCAAACTCGTTTTCTGTGAGCGTGTTTACGGCTTTTCGTGGTGTTTATTGAAGTCATTCGGGGTCCATTTCACCGAGAACTGTAAGTTCCTTCCTTGAAAACTTGACAGCTCCTTTAAGGCGTTAATGACAATTCGATCAATTTTATCAGTAAATGCAAGGACTGTTTCCAGTGACAGTAAACGCTATTGTTCCTGTAATATCCGCGTATGGTGTTTCATGTTTTAAATTTTTCACTACTAAGGTTATTACAAAACTTTCCCATAACATTTAAGGTAATTACAAAGTCGTCAATATCATATTTCCGAAGAATTACACCCTCTTTAATTTGAAGCAAATAAAAAAATGTTTCCTCAAATGTGAACTTGCATTTATTGTTGCACTTTTGTAATTTTGTAAAATAATTTTTGTTTTCTTGTGTCATCTTGCATATTGACTAGCAGTAGAATTTTGTTCGAAAATTTACTTGCCGCAATTTTCGTGAATCCCACACTTGACATGAGGAAACGCTTGCGAACTCATAATACAATTTCTTAATATGATTTTTTGGATATAGGAAGTGTGACTTTCTGACGATTTTTAATACATGCGAACGCTAAGGTTTTTGGTATGCGAAATATACTGCTTATATCTATTTCGTCTTCTTCTATAGCTTCTGAAGTCTGTTGCTCCAAAGTTGTGCATTTTTGGCACCTCCTGAGAATTGTCACAATTATATTTTTGATACGCTATGGATGAGAGAGACTCTGAAGCAATCTACAATACAATTATACACAATATACTCACACAGACTCGCACACACGCACTCACACACACGCCCAGACATAACTGGACTATATATATTTCGTGAAAAAAAGAAGAAGAAAAAGAAGATTAGAAAAGAGACAAGTTGTACATAGGAGAATATATAAATATAGTATACATTTAACATAGATTATGAACTCATGATATTCTAGGAATTAAATGAACAATAAAGAATAAAAAACGGTATTAAACACACACAATTAAGTTTCAAAACAAAGGATGCACATGGAAACTTCACCATTGTAATAGTTAACCTAATACTCATTTCATATTTCTACCATTGTTTTCTAAATATAATAAAACTATTTTCTTAAAATCTTCTATTTTCATACCAAAATCTAGGTTGTAATTTATTTTTATAATTTCGTTATGTTTATAACACATTTTTATCATAGGAGAATTTTTATGTAAAATTGTTTTAAACTTTGGTATATAGAAAGGAAGTCTAACTCTT
>JAGDQP010068667.1:0-10990 GCA_022664845.1 Lepisma saccharinum
GTTTTCTATGTTCTGCAACCAAATTGATTCACTGGCGTTCCTGCCATCTGAGGATGTATTGCAGGGCATGGAATGTTTAAAGCAGATAGCTCCTCCAGAAGCAGAAGAGCTAGTACATTATTTTGATTCAACGTATGTATCCGGCTCATACAGGAGGGTGGGAGGGGAAGAAACTCTGAGAGTAAGACGCATTCCGCCACGGTTTCCTCCCCAAAATTGGAATGTACATCAGGCTACCCTTGGGGACAACCCACGTACTAATAATTTATGCGAGGGTTGGAACAATAAGTTTTCCAGTCTTATTGGGTACAACCATCCAACAATTTGGAAGTTAGTGGAGTGCCTGCAACAGGACTGCGCGGCAGTGGAGACAGTCATCTTGCAGTATGAAAGAGGGCAAGTACCGAAAAAGAAGACAAAGCGAGTGTATGTTGATTTGCAGTACAGATTGAGAAATTTGTGCCTAGATTACATTGATGGGAAAACATCTCTTGAAGACTTCTTGCGCACTGTTGCTCACAATTTAAGATTTTCCACGTAAGGTGCAATGTCAGTACTGTTGCTGCATGGAAATTATGTACTGTATATAGTAGCTATAAGGAATTTGACTGTATGATCTGCATCGTACAAGATTATATAATAGTTTAGTTATTCTTGTTCTATATAAATTATGTACTGTATATAATAATGTGGTTACTGTTGTCTGTAAATTACGTTCTGTATGTAGCATAACGTCGGACCAAAGATAATAGGAAATGAAATAAAAAAGTACCAGAATATTCGTTTGACAAGTTGTGTATTTATAGTCAATTTGTTTCTCGAATGTTCCAGTACGAGTTATTAGGCTACGAGGCTGGAAGTTCTTCAAATAATATATGAAGGAGGTAAGTGAGTAATATATTTGAAAATGTGTTATTACGTGTTTACATATTGCTGCCATTCGTTATATTTGCTGTTACGTTTTACGGCTGCCATTTTACGCTCTAAAGGCTACCCTGCCATTTTTTCCGCCTGCCATTTCTTCCGCCTGCCATATTTTCCACCTGCCATTTTTTCCGGTCTAAAAACTACCCTGCCATTTCTTCCGCCTGCCATTTTTACCGCGCACCGAATTCCCACGTACAGGAAATAGTAGAAGCATTACTGTGACTTTGTTCATGCGTATTTCTGGCTAGAAATGTCCGTGATTAGAGTCCTGGTATTGACAAGAATCCCTTATGTTCCTTTAGTAAACCTATGTGTCGATACATTTTCCTTCACAATATGATTCTGTCACAAAATGAACTCTTTTTTTAAAAAATGTTTTGTAGCCGTTTTTGTTCTTACATTCTCATTCTTAAATTTTGTTCCATCTTGAGAACCTCTTTGTTTTGTGTAATTAATGCTTCGTATCTAAAATGGATGAATATTTCCTTCATTTTATTTATTAATTTTTCATGATGGTTCAGTTATTAATGTAAACAAACAAACAAAATGTACTGTCATTTTGAAAATTTTTAACAAATAAAATAAAAGAGCACAGATACAAAAATTGCAACAACAAACATTAAAAATATTAAAAATCAGAATACCATTGTGAAACAAAACTTTTGCACATATACTAAAAATATGGATAAAGAACTTTCTTGTCGACACCAGAACTCAAAACTTTGGTTAAGTTATTAGAGCATTGATTTCGCGTTCCAGATTTTCCCCTTCAGTCACACCAGGCAAATGCCGGTGTGGTACCTTCTACTGGTCGTAGCTTAGTGGTAGAGCGTTGACTTGGCATTCGGGAGGTCTTGGGTTCAATCCCTGCGGCCAATCATCCTTCATTGAGGGGCTTCCAGGAGTTAAACCAGGAAAATACCATCAACTTAGGCCCTGACCCACTCCTTCCCGCATTCTTTCCCCTACCCCAATCCCGATCTGAGCCTTAGATGCCTAAAGGCCATAAAATAAACGCGTACGTGAAACCACCAAAGTAATCATTTACGCCTTTGTTATCGCACAGCAGGACCTACAAAAAAAAGGGGGGATTAGTAGATAGTCTACGGAAGTACAATGTTTGGTGCGCATTAGAAAGAGGTGTAGCTTAATGTCAGTTTTGCTTGGATTATTCCTCATTTTCATTAATTTTTTGTACCCTTAATGCATGTATCCTTACATCAAACACCCTGTATATTTCCAGTCTAAGTGTTGACAATCGGCATAAATATTTAAAGATCCTACAAGATATACAGTTAGACTGAGCGAAGGTGAGTAAACGAATGTTGAATGAAAAAGGTAAACAAGGAAAAACTGAAAGAAACAGCAGGAAACAAATTGCTATCTGTTAGAAGCCACACAACAATATAACGCAGATAAATGCGGAGGAAAATTTTCTGTCAGTCAGACAATAGAATGAGAGGAGTAGGCCAAATGGTGTTGCATTTTTTTTTTATCACCCTTTAGTTTTCAGTCGACATACTTACTTACTATTCATTTCCTTTCTTTTTCTTTTATCTAGCCACGTGTCGTTCTATCCTCTTGTGAATCTGGTGCCATTGGAAGGATCTGCAAATTTGATTCTTATGTTGTTCCAAACCGTTGTAATCTTTAGTTAAATAACCATAACGAATTACAGTTGACTGATGATTGATTTTTCTGTCCCATATTATTATTGTCTGTCGGTTTAAAATAGTTAACAGAAACTTTCCGTTATGGAGAAGAAACCCACCCAATTTTCGATTGCTCACAATGGTTTGTGGTGTCCTCAAATCTTGCAACACTAATTTAACTCATTTCCTGACGTCATAGAATGATGAAATTTTGCACAGCGATTAAATATATGTGACAGAAAATTGTCATATTTTGTACAAATAAACCTTGGACCTTAATGTATCCATGTACTATAACATTTTTCTGTCACATATATTTCAGGTTATATATAAAAGATTACCTCCAACATTTTTTTTTTTAAATTCGAAAATGCACTTAGACCGCTTGACTTCTGAGGTCCACAAATATTTATATATTTTAAAAGTACGGACTTCTTTATCCTAAAATAAATACCGCACTAGCCTGCAACGATATTGGATTTGACTGATTGCAGGATACTTTAGGATTTGAGTCTCAAAATATTAGTTTGAGAAAGAATATCAAAACACCGAAATAACTAAAAAAAAAAGTATAGGCCTAAAAAAAAACTTTTCAAAGATATACTTTTCTTTAACAATTCATACTAAAAAGTAAAAAAATAATAATAATTTTGTTTATGCATGACTAAAAATGAAAGCATTGGGCGCACTAATTCAAGAAGTTAGAAAAGTAACTGTATATAAGAGCGCGCTCCTTGTTTTTTTTCTTTTTTGTCATTCACAAACAAAATTAGTTTTTTTTCTTTTTAGTACACATTGTTTAAAAAAAAGTATGTCTTTAAAAAAAATTCTTATTATTTTTTAAAATAAAAATTAACATTATAAGGTTTTATTGTATTTCTTATCTTTGACCAATCGTGGGACGCAGAGTCCGTTTAACAGGAGAACCAGGAGGCTTCATATTCCCTGCCTAGACTTCGTAGAAACCCATGAGATTCCGAACTAAATTGAAAATATTTTTTTTATAGGCCTATCTTTATTTCTTTAATAGTGAGGAATTGACAGGGATTCTGCTAAGATTTGCAAGTTGTAGGGTGTAAGACCAAAGTTACGGGGTATAAGTAGAGTTTTGCAGGGTTTCTATATTTTTCCTCGACGATTTGAAGGGTAACTGGGTGGGGGTGGGGCTGGCCGAATTCCTGCAGGGTCTTCTCAGCGTAGGCATTCACACAATACACGTATAGGTCTAGCAATATGCTAGGAATAACCACGTGGGGATATTGTGATATTTCTAGGATATTTTACACATTTCAGAATGGCCGTGATAAGCAATTATTCTGAAAATATTTATTGGGACATTCCAGGTATAATAAACGAATGAAATGAGGACTTCAGTCTTTTATCGGCATTTTCAGAATATTCTATAAATGTACCGGAATTTCCAACGTACAATATCATTTTAATATTTTCAGAAGTATATGCAAGGAATAGCTTCATTTGATCTAAAATGTTCAGGAACATTGTACTGGGGATATACCCAGGATATTCCTAGGATATCCTGTGGTATATGGGTAATTCGAGATGGGCTATTTAAACTTTCTTCTAAAACTCCATCATTTTATGGCTTGGCGTTCCGCTCTCTTTGATGACTACAGCTGTCGTAATATTAGACTGAAAAAGGTTGACGTTTTTAGATACAAAATAACATAAAAATAGTGTATAGAAGTGATCTTTCCTTAAAGAACCTTGGGTCTAGGGCCTTGCAGTTAACCAAACATTGACACTTACTGCCAAGAAATTATTTTCCTCGGCGTTGTCACTTTCTCAAAGCAGATGGCAAAAGCTTAAACCCCTCCCCACTTTAGTGCTTACGAACCTGAGCGACCCCAAAGAGAAAAAGGAAGGAAGGAAAAAGAGAAAATAAGATAAGAATATTAAAGAAAGAAATGACAACGTGTTGGTAGAAAACCGCAGAAAACTGGACGAAGTTCTCTCCGCTTCTAGAAAAAAATAATTTTTAAGTCAACTTTGGCTCAGGCCAGATGGATGATGATCGGATGAATTGATGGAATGAAGAAAGTGGGAGGAGACGGGAAAACCCTGAGGAAACCCACGCACATGGTGTTTGTCCACCACAAAGCTCACATGGCATGAGCTACCGCGGCCCATTAGCGGTTCTCTCCACATGGTTGTGGTTCAGAAATCAGCATGGGATCATAGGCAAGGTCTTCTTTTTCTGCACTGGAGAATATATATTGAAACGAGATGTTTAGGTTACTGATATTATTCTTGCATTCAAAAACACAGGCATTTCTCGCTCAAATAAACAGCCTGGAAATATACAGAACGGTTATTCTGCCGATAGTATTTTATTGAAATATAACCTTGGCAGATGAACATCAATTGCACGTGTTTCAAAATGAAGTTCTCAGATAAACAGGCCGAAGCGGAACTATACATTACTGCAGAATGGAGGAAACTGCAGAATGAGGAATCCAGAGACCACGATTCACACCATACGATACGAATAAAGCTCGGATACAAGGGAAAACATAGATTATATACTCCATCGTGGTTAGGATTGGAAGTCGGAGAGTAAGAGGCCACTGAGAAGACCTCGTTGGAAGAACAATATGTTCGAAGGGCAGATGTTCTATAGATGGAGACTGGCATGATCTTGCCCAAGATATAATGGCGAAGGTTTGTTTCTGTGCCAATAAATTTGCAGTTTCCATAAACCGTAGACTTAATTATATTTGTGATATTTTAACTTGTTTTCAACGAAGTGAAATACAATTAGTTTTGTCAGTCAACAAGCTTTGAAATACAAATAATAACTCTTCTTAGAAATAACGTTTCTAGCACTATGCAATTGTTGATATTGAAGACACTTACTTATATCCTACGAACTACAGAGCAAGGAGCATTTTTTGCACTGCCGTCTAACTGAATTTTTCTGTCTAATTGTAAGCTGTCTATCGTGATGTTTTAAGTTTGATGTTGTTAGCGTCGGATTAGGACTTGACAACTTATATTGAAATTCTGTATTGTTATTAAATCTAGAGTGCTGAGGGTCAGCGGTGAACTCCGATTTCTGTAAAATATTGCGCTAACCCGATACAACCTTTTCATATTGAACTCCGATGGACGTTACTGTACAATAATAATAATATATGACTACTGTACTTTAAATGATTACTGTATTGCATATAATTTACTAACATTAAAAAACTAAATGATTTTACACTGTCTATCAAATGTATTCTAGGAGAAAAATAATTTAGTACAAAAGTTTTTATTCGTACAAATAATTTTCTTTCCTTTTTAAATATCTGTATCAAGCATATATATTCAATAATTGCCCTCAAACTTCAACCTAATTGTATCTAAAAATAAACGGAAAATAACTAGTTGCGTTTTGTATGTTTGTTCTATTCTCGTAGCAGTAATCAATATCGTAACATCGCATTTCCAGGGCTAACCAAAGAATTGTTTATTTATAATGGTAGAAAGGTTGTTTATTTTATTTTCGTACTCTATGAATTTGGTTATCCCTAGAAGGGAAACAATCGATAGGTATTTTATGAAAAAGAGATGACTCACGCAAACTTGTTTATTCGTTATTTCATAGTCAATACATGAATGTCAGTTTTCCAGAATAGAAAAGCGCTGATTGCAATGATATGGGAATCCTAATGGCATCTATTTATTCTGGAAATTATGGTATGATGAAGCAATGCCAAAAAACAAAAATCGACTTTTGTAAGCCAACAACCAATAACAATTGTTATGCTGAATGGTCGATTTTTTTTTAATGTCCTGAACGAGCTGGTGAGGTTCTTACCACAGAGCCTACAATTGTTTTGGTAGATTTTGAACCCCTCCGTGCATTCCCCCCCTCCCCCGCCACTGGACATCAACCCAGGCTCACTTGTCTTCTAGTCTTCTAGACATATTTTGATACACTGTAAAGAATTGAAAAACTGGTGTGAATAATTGTCGCTCCGCTTTCTGCAGAACTATAATTGCAAGGAAAAGGTGATTTCCAATCTTTACTGTTAAATGTGGATATAATCAGTGTTTAAGTTGGGCAGGAACGGAGTTCCTTCATAATTAAAGCTATAACCTCGAGATTACCGGCATAAATTCACGAAGGTACAAACCCAATAATCTCAAAAGTGTTTTCGAAATATGTTTTGACAATAAGTTTAATCTGAGCTATTAGTAGCATCATGATCTTGTATTCTTGCCGTGGCAATTTATATTAACTATACAGGTATTTGTTTTTTAAATAATAATTCACTCATAGCGACCATTCTTACATATTTAATTTGTTATTGGTTAATTTTATTTTTTATAACTTTATGGGTTTATAATCTCACAGTTCTGCTTATTTTTTTTGTTTCAAATTCAGTACTACATATAATGAAAGCACTTTCTATGTACAGAGTGGCAAATTGAAATGCATTTAAAATTCTTTCATTTTCTTTTTAAACCCTTAATGTTTCCTGAACAACGATTGAAACTTCTTTACAAGGATAAATGGTTGAATGTTTCACACTAATTACTAATTTCATGTTCAATATTGCAATGATTTGTTCTCAACACTAAATTTTATCGTGCAAATTATGATAAAATCTTAGCTACGATGAAGGTTTAATACACGATTCGGTTAACCATTAATCATTAACACAAGTAACAAGGTTTTTTGGTGTCATCATTTCTCAGTTGCCATGTAAGTTTCGAATTGTCGACCAAGGGTCATCATAGTCAATAGAGCTGAGTGAAAACAATAAAAAAATGTTAATATTTATAATGAAAATAAAGAATGTAATATCATAAAATACCCAGTGATACTGTAAATGAACTGTAACCTTTAAAATATAATCATGTGCCGTGAGCATAGAAGTTGCTGTCACGTTGTGGTTACCGTAAAACTGCGTCCTTGGCGCCGCTTGCTTGTTTTGACTGGTGATAACGATTTGCAACTCACAACCAGAAAAGTTTCATGTCATAGTGTAGTGTTTAATAGCGTTGAACATGGCGCAATTTGTACCTACAAACTACGATGTGCGGACAGCATTGATTTTTTTTGTTACCATTTGAAGAAAACTGCTGCAGAATCGCATCGCATGCTTGTGGAAGCTTACTGTGATCATGCTCTTGGTAAGTCATAGTGCTATGCATGGTTTACAAAATTTAAAAGTGGCGATTTTGACGTGAGAAACGAAGAACGTGCAAGACCACCGAAAAAGTTTGCACATCGAATTGCAAGCTTTGTTGGATGAGGATGACTCTCAAACACAACAACTCGCGGATCAATTAAATATGACACGAGAAGCAGTTTCCATACGTTTAATAGCCATAGGCAAGATTCAGAAGGTGGGAAAATGGGTTCCACATGCATTGACTGAACGACAGCAGGAAAACCGAAAAACCACTTGCGAAATTCTCCTCGCCAGGTACAAAAGGAAATCATTTCTCCATCGAATTGTGACTGGTGACGAAAAGTGGATCTATTTTGAGAATCCTAAGCGTAAAAGATCATGGGTAACTCCAGGAGAACCGGCAACATCGACTGCAAGACCAAATCGCTTTGGACGGAAGACAATGCTTTGTGTTTGGTGGGATCAGAAGATAGTGATCTATTATGAACTGCTGAAACCTGGCGAAACCGTTAATACCCAACGTTATCGACAACAAATGATCGATTTGCATCAAGCTTTGCGTGAAAAATTACCAGAATATGACCAAAGACAACATAAAGTGATTGTGCTTCACAATAATGCACCCTCCCATACAGCAAAACCGGTCAAGGAAACGATTGCGACGTTTGGCTGAGAAATCCTTCCGTATGCGGTTTACTCATCAGACTTGGAACCTTCCGATTTTCACTTATTTGGGTCCATGTGACACACACACTTGCTGACCAGCGTTTCACATCTTACGAAAATAGCTTGATGACTGGTTTGCAGCACAAGAGGCACAGTTTTTTGGTCTGGCATTCACACATTGCCGGAACGATGGCAGAAAAATGTATCGCTAGCGATGGCCAGTACTTCGAAAAAAATAGTTCTTAGCATTGTCATCCAACCACTGTGTCTTTTCTGTACATAAATTCCGGTTTCATATTTACGCACCTGGTATGTACGGTAAGAATTTGTATCGAATGAACGATAATTCTTCTGCTGACATTTTTTATGCTGGAAAGCTGAACGTTCCCCTATCAGACGTAATTGAGGATAACTTTCAAAGATTTCTTGTATATATTTTACTCCTGATGTCTTCTAGTATATTGTTATCATCGAGAAAAGTTATCAGTTCTTCTGTTGTCATTCTAACTCAAAGCGATTAACTTCACAGTAGATCTTCGTCTTCGATAACTCTCGCGGTAACAAATAGCGGATAACAAACTTAACTAGTACCCATGATGCATTGTGAAAACTCTAAAAAGATGAGAAACCACACTTTCAAGTTTGAAGAATAAATCACGTCCCTAAATCATCGGAATCCCATCTGAAAAGATCACATTTTCTATCTGAAGAGGGTGTTTCATTTTTAAAAAAACACTCTTTTTCGATTCAAATTCAATCATTTTCGATGAAAACACTTTCTCACGTGCTAAAGAATTAAAATTTCCACTCTTCTAATTAACAAAGATGTTGGATCCGGATCTGGCTCTGTTTGGCACTAGGTAAAGTATGTCGTAAGATAGTTGGGAAACAGTTGCGAAACAATGTCCATTTGGCACTGAAAACAGAAAATGATTACTAATAAAAGACAAAACTGTAGACACGCTTTTGTTATTGTTCACGATTCTGAAATGCTTTGTCACTATAAACGAAGTAACTTAAATTACAGGTTCTCATTTCTTTCTTAAATCAGATGCGTTTTTTGGAAATCAAGGAGCCGGGAGGAAAAAAAAAGAAATGAGTCATCAAATTTTGTAAATGGAATCACACGCACAGAGAGCGAGCGGCATCTGTTTTCTCAGAAGCAAAATCCTAAATTCTTTTCTCACGCCAATGACTACAATGATTATAATAATGATGGCCTTTTCTTAGACATCTGTACGTTTGGAAAAGTAAATTACAAAAGAACTACTTTGACACTATTTTAAACAAAACTCTTTCTTACCTACTTGGATATTTTCTTTTGAACATCTTCTGATTCAATGAAATCTTCTGCTAAGTGAGTGCTTCGTCAGACGCCGAATACGCGTAACTGCCAATTTTCAAGAGGCTTTCTTTGATAAATAAACATCACCATATTATTTCTTACTTGAATTTGACAATATCCAATTACACGGTACTTAAAATCTAAACATGTTCAGGAGTAGATTATCTCTGCTACGTTGGTACGTGCCTCTCATTGATATACATTTTTTTTTTTTACGGCTTCTATGCCTTACAGGAGTGGGATTTTCAAGATTTCTTTTGACGATATTTTTCGGGGTGTATTTTGACTAATTAAGCATCCCGTGGTAAAGTAACCCCATCTAGTTTTAGGATATGTGCTTAAAAGTATGTTATTGAATTCAACCTAGGAATTTTGCCAGAATTTTCAGTTTGGATGGGTGTAAAGTCAATATTGGGAGGGAGTAAGTGGAGTTTCTATCCATTTTGACCGTAAAAAAATTAAAGTTGGGGGTGCTATGGAGGATTTGGGGGTGACAACCCTCACAGAGTGGACCTAACTGTTCTTATTTCCAGTTATGTGTTATGTATTGACATCACATTATGTACTTTTGAACGGAATTGCTAAATATTTCCTGTGCATACAAAAAGTTTTTTTTTTCTAACGAACATAAATATCACAAAAGAAAAGTATATTGTAATATGAGATACAATTAACATGGTCATCTGAAAACAGTGATACATTATTGACTTTTTTTTACGTCTAAGCTTGATGACATCAATCGGAAACTAACCTGACCGCCTGTAAAAATACTTCAGCACCGAATCCGTAGAAAGTTTAGTTCGGAAAAGTTCATACTAAAGGGACAAGACTTGTCAATATAAATCATGCACATATTTGACTACAATTTGAATATATCATTAACAAATAAGGTTCAAAAGGAAAGAAATTGTAGTTGAAAAGTGGTGACATGTAATCAAATATATGTCAATAGGAAAGGCTTGAGAAAGACACTAGAACCAAAAAGCAACAATTGCTGGTTTGAGACTTTTTTTTTATTATTGTATGTTGTAAATAACTCACAAAAAAGGTGTTGGAATTCAACACTGCTTAACAGGAGACTGTGTTTTAAAGCTGTAACAAACGGACTATGTTAACCAGAGTCCTGTGCTGCAGTAATACAGTAGTGTCTCAATACAGAAAGCGGGATCATTCTTGCGCAGGCGCATTACTCCTTAAACAGTAAATATTACTCCTTAACCGTAAATAACACTGACAAGCGGCTGATTTCCAAT
>JAGDQP010068668.1:0-10989 GCA_022664845.1 Lepisma saccharinum
GTTTGAACGCCATCTTGTTGAACCCGATCGGACTTATACAACGCGAGCTACAGATCACTGAAGCCATCTATTGGCAAAATAATGGATTACTTTTTACTACACCAGATATATGAAATTTTTTAGACAAAGCAGAAGATATTTACAAATAAAAGCATAGTGCAAGATAATAAGTATATAAAGTGCCGCGAGAAAAATACTTTGTCATAAAATAAAACAATGTGTAGTGCAGAATTATGAAAGACACTTCAGGAGATAATTGGCTCGTATTTGTGGAATACAATTGAACAAATTGTGTATCAGCCGGCCTTTAAATACTTTCCCTCAGCAAAAATGAATTTTGTAAATTGATAAGCGATCCGAACTCTGCACATGCTTCTAATAGAACAAGACATAGAGACCAACATATTATATACAAATCAAATTGTATTACGTTGTCTACAAATCAAAAATGGGGGTTTCCGAAGAAAAAAAAATATATACTCGTTTTGTGCAAGCTCGATATATTAATATTATTAAATAATATTATTATTATTTTGTTGATTATAGTTCAATTTATCAAATTTAGATGGTAACTAGGGTAAATCTGGGGAATTGCCGATAAGACCCCCCCCCCTTTTTTTTTCATTTTGCAATCACGAGTATTTTCATTGTTCCAGCTTTTGATACTGTAATGTGTTTTTTTCTCAGTTCAATCAAAACGTTGGATAAATCGTTGAGATATTGAGTAGAAAGCTCGGGTTCGAATCCCGGTAAGTGCAACACCTTTTCGTTCGTTTCTTTTTGTGGCAGGGACGAAACCTGAGAAATCCATCGGAAGTAATTAACTCTCCATTTTAGTTGCGGTAGCTTGAATTAGAAGGAACCACAAATACACGGTAAACATTGGTTCTGCATAGAACTTTGCAGATAATCTGTAAATTTTATTAGTCCTTTTTGTTCGGATTGTATCAGAAAAAATAATGTAAAAATGGAGTTGTCTGCCTTATTGCTTGTTTTATGTTCTTCTGGAGATTAATTATGTCTTATTATATAATATTCTAATCGACCAGAGGTCAGTTGAAAATATATAAACATCTTTTTTTTGCCTAGAATTATAATCATCTGTGGGTCCGGAGATTAAATTTCCTAATTCTCGTAAAATTAGAACAAATATAATCTTTTTAAAGCAAAATGCTAACTTATATCAAATGTGGTATTGTATAATGAATTTGTGTTGCAAACAAATGATATAATGACAAATGTTAATTTATAGAGTAACATCTTGTAATTGTGTGGATTGTTTTTATAATATCTTTGATTAAATTCAAATATTCTGGCTATTGTCCTCGTTACGGACAGTTGGCATTCTTGAAAGAATACTATAATGGTTGGAAGGTGCTTAAATGAGTGGAATAGTTTGAATACATATCTGCAGGTTTTTATGGTCTTTTTAGTTAATTAACTGTTACAGTAATAATGGTTAATTATGGTTTCTCTCTATTTACAGAAGTAACAAGAAGTTATATTAGAAATCTTTAAACAGAGAGTATTACATATTTTCTTGAATATGAATATTATCCACCTGCAAAGAGAAAGTTATCTGAATACTATGCTGACCGAGATCTGTTGTAGGGTTTTCCCTCAGTGATAGCAGGCAAATAACATCTTCAATTTAGGCACTGGCTGACGTCTAACCGCATTCTTTCTCCTACCTTATCCCGGCCTGCGTCGTAGATGCCTTAAAGACCACTAATAAATTCAAATTGCAAATTCAAAAAATTTAAGTTGAAGCTAACGATGTTCCTAGGGAAATAAATTACAGTGTGTAATTGATGTATATTGTCTCTGCTTAGCAGTAAATTGGTCTTAGCCTACGAAAGTTTCAGCACGCGATTTCTTATTACGTGCGGAGGTTATCTAAACATAGAATAAACAATTTAAGGTTAAGCTTACGTACTTTCAGCCATTTACATTAATGATAACTTATACTCAAGCAAATACACGTCTCTACTTTATATCACCTCATAAAAATGTATATGTTTCCTTGAAAAATATTACTCTCTTTTCATGACTGACTTAAACTAAAAAGGGCGAGGGGAAATTAATATTCTGAATATTTAAAAACAAAGAAAAAACATATTTTTAAAATTCTATGTTTAGACATTATTTCAACAATTTATACAAAAGGTGTGATCACGCTTTCAGAGACATCTAACAATTAAATTTTCTGAAACATCTAAAACCACAAGTACCAGGGGAAATTTTGCATTTCCTAGCAGATAGAACAGCGTGGATTTCGACTCATTTTTGGAATTTAAATAGCATCAAAACTTTTTTTTTAGACTTTAATTACTGAAAGTTTACAACTGAATTAAAAGCTTAATATTATAGAGGTACAGAAATCTTATTTTTGTTGTTTCAAGTGTTCTCAGGGAAGAACTATGAAACTTATCTATTTGTGACGTACGTCAACCAAAGGCGTTATTATTGTTATTATCAGGATGCGAATTACAAAGGTGCGTAGCTACGTGGAGGATATTCCCTGGCAATCATTTTCCTATCCCCCTCAAATAAAATAATTGAGGTAACCCTGGTTGGAATGCCTGTTTCCCTTGTAAACCAGTGTGAAGTGACAATAAGTTTGAATAAAGTGGCAAACGTGTTCGAGTTTTCCTTTCCACAGCAACATCTAGTGGTAATAAGTTTGGGTAGTAGTGGCTAAAACCTGAAAGGGGGTTGAAACAGTGATGGTGCATATATGATGTATATATTGTTGGAAACGTCTTCACAGCAGAAACTCAGAAATGCCGCTTTTGGCATTACCTGTGATGTTTCGACATCAAAATGGCTTCCTTGTTCGCCTCCTCTACCCGTTCTTTAGGAAAATGTGAAAACGCGCAAAGCAGTCTGATTCAGTTTTGAGAATAAAGCTCAGATAAATTTCTAGGGTCTATGTCCAGCAAATCAAAATACACATAACAGACTTTAGAGTCTTCCCAACTCTCGGATTTTCCTCGTCAGGGATCTAATTTTTCTTAGGGATAGAAATTTAATGAACACTGAAACTGCTCTAAGAAAAATGTAGAAGAGGCACTTAGATTTAATTTTTGAGGCTCTGTTCGCCGATTCGAAATATTTGTGAGGAACGTCAGAGTGTTTTCAACCACCTACCCTTCCTTAAGAACTGGATTTCGAATAAAAGAAAACTTCTCTTAGCACTCAACTATAGATCTACGATAAACGCTCGTGCAAAATTATGTTTCTAGACGTAGAGATTTGTGAACTCCATTGATGAGCCTTGGTTTTGTCTTTCTTATATTTGTATATTTATGCCTTTTGTCAGTCATTGACAATAGATTTATTTAGAAAATAAGATAAACATTTCCTTCATCGAGCAGGATGAGTTAAATGTTTTAGAATCTCGGGAAAGGGTTAAACTTTACTTTTAGGGTCCCAGCTTTCGCCTCTATTGAGCCATATATACGCTCTGTATTACACATACACTTGTAAGTAATTCACATAGACAGTTCCATAAACACCGAGCGACAACCAGCAATCCAAATAGTGTTAAGAAATACCATATCTTACTATTAATCCGTTAAATACACATTTGAGTTAATCAACGCAAACATGGCGGCACGTGGAGGTATAGTAATGGTGTTACTTCATGTTATGAATGACATATTTTGTTACAAGAATCACGGACACAAATGTGATGATAGCTAGCGAAGACGGGTTGGTTAAATTCAGATTAGATTTATTATGGGTGATGCACATGACGTTTAATGCTCACTTCACGTGCTCGCCACCCAACGAGTAAGGAGCTAAATAGTCCCAGGCACATTTAACTCTTACACTCTCATTTCACATTTTCATGACTCAAAACTTCGTTATATTTTCAACACTTCCTCACACGTTAAAAACATTACATTTCCGCTGGAAATTTTACATTTTTGGGGGTACCCCAATAGTAAAGTAAAGCCTAAGAAAGGAAAAGAAAAGCTCTTGCTTTATTGTATTAATGAGCTTCACTTCAATTAAATTAACATATATAATTATGTCTACCTCATGAACTACTTAAACATGTAATTATTTATTGAACACAAAAATAGAGCTACAAACTTTAATATAACGAATTCATTTCTAGCCAACGGAAAGATAAGAAGAGTTAATTCACATTCTGAAAATGTAGCATCTTTTTCAGAAAAGGTAAAAATTGCATATTTTGAAAGCAAATATGTAGTTCATTTTGGTCTACTATATTTTCTGATTCTTCATTTCCTTAAGAAAAGATGTGTACCCTAAATTGACTTGTGCTGCCATCTGTTAGTAGACGTACATATTACTAGCTCGGCTATAGTGTGAAATACAAGTAAACTGGTTGATGCATTGCTTTCAGCGTACTTAATTAAGATTGAAGTATGATGAAAGAAGTCATAAGCCATTAATTTACACGATAACTTTTAAATTAGATATTGTATCAATACCTGATTAATTATTTTTGTTTCATTTTCTGCTTTAAGATGTACCTTGTCTTCAAATTATCCATCATATCTCCTAGCATGAAAATGACTTTGTACTTACCGGTTTTTTCGAGGTAATTATCGAATGCTGCTTGTGTCGACGACCTCACACATTCATTCAATTCCGGATCATTTACATCACAGACTGTTACATAATCCGCTGCAAAAAAACGAAAGGATGCAAATGAGTTTACGTCTTAAAGTACTACGTAATACACATGAACATAATTATACAGTGTGTTTTAAAATTACACCGACAAACTTCTGGAAGTGATTCCTTACATCAAAACAAAAGTTCCATTGACAAATTTTCGAAATCTGTATAGTTTCTGAGCTACAGGCTGCCGAAAGCGTGGGAAAATCACTTTTAGAGCTTCACATTTCTAACACCACGAACAGTAGAGCTGATGCGATATGGTACCGTCGAGGACTTTAAATCTGCTCTAGCTGAAAACGCATATTCAAAAATTCCGCAATATTTATGACGTAGGTCGAAATAAGCATGAATTAAACGTATGAATAAAGATGACATACGTCATCCCGAATATCTAATTGGGCTGTAATATTAAATCACTTTGATAAGAAAGAGAGAAAATATTTAATGAAATTATGCAATCCTTACTCCTGCTTGTTATGCAACCACACCTTATTTTTAAAAAAAGTTCGATTTATGATATCTATTTGAGATATCGACTTGGCGCAAACGAGTTGTTGTTTCCAAGTGGGAAAACGTCTCATTTTTGCTCATTTCGACCCATCTTTATTCCAGTTGGTGAATCCGCTAATTCCGCCGAATGCCACCCACCCCCCATATAGAAGGATACAGTACAACAGTGGTTCAAAGACCAACATTATGTATTCTATATGTGGAGCATTTGGTGGTTAGTGTCGCATTGGGACTAGTGTCTGAATGCTTACGGCGACTACTTCTGAGAAACAGATTCCATTAAAACAATTGTTATACCTGCCTGTATTTACTGTTATAAGTTTATGTAAATACATTTACTAGTGCCCAAGTAGTATGCCATCGAACGGGTTTTACTTAAACGTCCCTTACAGAACTCGAATAAGTGTAGAAATTCTTAACAATGAAACATAACTATTTTTTATATACTTAGCCAATGTCTGAATTAACTCCATGACAGGATGAACATGTTTAAAAAAACGGAAACCAGGATTGAAGACCATCAACTGTTACCACTGTCACGAATCACCAACGAGTGGAGAAATTGATTCCCGCGGACAAATTAGTCATAATCCGTGATCTTGGTGTATTTCTTTTGTCATAATGTCATACAGAACATGGCGGAAAATTTAGATTATTGGCAAGTATGTTCAATGTGGGTACCTTAGTAGCTGACACTCGGTTTCAGGAGGAGAATGGCGGAACACACATTTTCTTTCGATCTCGTGGAAGTGAGTGAAAAGTGAAATGTATCTTTAAGATCAAAAGATGTTTAATTAGTCCAAGGAAAGGCGTTGGTAGGTCTTTTCCACGGCCTATTAAGCTTATGAGTCAAGAATCAGCACAGACAGTCATACTGATGGCAAGTTCGTTATTCTCAGTGCTTTCCTGGAGTGTTGCCGTACCAGGACCAGCGATAAGTACTGTACATTGAAATACTTACAGAAAACGCATCAAATTCAATACAAAAAAGGGTCAACAAAAGAGAAGATTGGTAAAATAGGTTGGTCAGTTGTATGTCATCACCTGTATAGTCCAGATCTGGTGCCCTCCGACTGTTAACTGTTTGTCCAATGAAAGTCGTTGGGCACAACGAATTGAAAGCATCAGAACAGAAGTGGATACAACAGTGCATACCTAATTTTTAAAAAAAAAAACGATCGAGATTGAGTTCAACTATGGCGCACATGTAAGGGACACTAAGTTACGTGTGATACCATTGAGGAAGAATTATTTTATTCAGCCGAGCAAATGGAACGACGTACATCCACTTTCGTAATGAATTCAAAACATACATACCCTTGATTTAATACAGTCCTTGCATTTATGTCATAAAAAGAAACTTTATACTTTGTCTTGACTGCATAATATTGCAGGAAAAAATTGACTGAAAAAAGGTCTCATCATAAAATTATACTTTCATGTTTGTTTTGTACAAAATAATGAAACTACTGAATGAAAATAAAGAACAATAACTTCTCAGACACTCCCGGCACCTATGGAGGGAATTATGAAATTATGTAAGAAGTAAGATATTTCCTGGAATTATATTAATATCCGCAATGTGCATGTCCGTTAATAATACACGTAGTTGAAACGCCTCGAGGGAAATCGAAAATATTATACCATGCATTTTTATGTGCTTTTCATCTTCTTCTTCTTTTTCTTATTCTACCTCTACTAGTATTTATACTCATAGTACTACTACTTCTATTGCAACAATTACTTATGATATTAGTTACGTTAGTGGTATATCAGATTTGGCGCTGTTTACTGAATCAGCAGTGAAATAAGTTGAAGCTAGAAAGAGTGAAAGACAAAGAGAAATCACGAGAATATAGGACCAAAGATAAGAGCGAAAGAGCCAATACAATCGTCTAGGGTCAGGTGAACGTTCAGAACAACTATATAACAAAAAAATTTAAAATAAATGAGTTGTGGCCATGTTTTGAAGCAACAGGTTTTCGACGATATTAAGCCCGTAGTGTGTATTTTAATTGAAAATTGGTACCAATACGTATTGGACGTATCAGAAGTTATATTGTCCATGTTATTAAAGTCTGATTATCTATATACATTTGTTTATACGATTGTTTGGTAGACCCTAGTTTATTGTATTTGGTAATTTCATCTTCAAGAAAGAACCGTAACGGAATCCTGATTACTTGAGAGACTGTATTGTGTTGATAAAGTTTCTCTGCTGTTTAGATACCTCCCTAGCACAGAAAAAAAAACAATTTGGTTATCGTTAGCCAATGCAGAACAATCAAATGTTTGGCTTTCAACATTACGTAGAGAACCTCTATTTCAATTATAAGACACTAGCTGATTTGGTCGTCCGTTGTGCGGAGTGAATAAAATATGTTGGTAACAGTCATCGGGGCTGTCACTAATCAGCTTTTTCAGGGGTGTGTTACCTAAGATATCCGTTGTTAGTGAATTGATAGTCATGCCAAATTTTACCACTTAGAAGCAGACAACCCGTCGAACAACACTGTAGTGTGGGTTGCCTCGCGCTTTGCTTCAAAATTTTCCATTATTTTTTTATCACCGCCATTGGAATTCAATGGACAATTAGATGGTCGATTATCTCTGGTGTTAATAATTTTAGAATCAAAGTGATTTGATAACCTCCCTGTCCGGTCCAGTGTCTGATCATGTGCGAGAAATCATTCCAATTGGTCAGGCACTATTTTCCGTGATGCTCACGCACACATAGTCACTTTTAATTTTATATACCGTAAATAAAGAGATAAAATGTTTTGAAGAACATCGATACAAAGATTCAAAATTTACAGTTCTAAAATATTCAAAAATTCCACCTGACGATTTAAATAAAATAAATGATAAAAAAAAATCTGCTAATAAAAATGTCAACTGAAATTTAAATTGAATTGAATTGAATTTTATTTAAGGCCTTTAGGTATCTAAGGATCAGGCCGGGACAGGGGAAGGGAAAGGAT
The DNA here is from genome assembly GCA_022664845.1 of Lepisma saccharinum. NCBI lineage: Eukaryota > Metazoa > Arthropoda > Insecta > Zygentoma > Lepismatidae > Lepisma > Lepisma saccharinum. The sequence continues at coordinate 8,151 of JAGDQP010068668.1, forward strand.
TCGGGAAGGTGTCGGCCAGAAAGGGGCCATCCCGGCATTTGCCTGGTGTGACTGAGGAAAAGCCTGTCGGAATGGTTGGCTCCTGGGATCGAACCCACGACCTCCCGAATGCTACGCCAACGCTCTACCACAGAACTACTGGAACTTAAAGTTTAAGTGTTTTAATATAGCGGTACTAAAGCATGAATCTCTAGAGGAGTATACTAAAATTAATATCAGCCCATTATATTTTAAAATTACAATAGGAATTTGCCGTGTTGAAAACGAAATATTTGGTTGTCCTGAGTCGAGTAACGGTAAGGATATTATGTGTGATTAATTAATGCTTAAATCAATTCAGCCCAATTGAGCTTCTGTAGGACTCTACACTTTTACGACTTTGCACTGACACAGTTCTTTAATATGAATAACATCTTTGGAATCATAGTCTCTATAGTTATACCAAACTTGTCTCGAATTGAGGAGTCAGTCAGAGGACGCGATAAACCATACAGACAATAAAGGTACAATTATCATTTCCTACAGCCATCTGTGAGTAATCTGACGTATCACTTCTTGTTGTCGGACAGACCAGTACGTCAGATTGTTCATAGATGGCTGCGAGAAAATGATAATCACAGTGAGACGTAGAACCATCTTGCTGGATCCAATATGCCCAATTTGAAGAGAAGTGTGCAAATTCAGTAATGTTTTGCTTGATGTTTTTATTGATAGTGCGAGTAATGTTTTATTGATGTCTACATACCGTTGAGATATGAGCATATTTGCTGGCCCATGCTCATCCTCGAAAAAGAATGTGCTAATTATTTCCATTGAGACCGCACACCACACTGTGGCCATGACTGTAACAGGCGACGATGCATTTCACGAGAATTATCCTCGGAGCAGTAACGATAGTTTTTTCTTATTCTTATCTAATTTCTCCCAATGACATGTACCTGCAGGACATTACTTTCTACATATGACTGTGACTACTCATATTTTACAATTGCTAGCATATAAGGGTGTATTAGATGTGTTTGTATTTTTTTTTTTTGTTTTTTTGTATTAAATCCAGTATAAGCCGTAAAAATAACAGCAATTCTCAAAAGTTTCTGGCGCTGCCTTAAATTCTATAATTATTTGATTTTATTTTTAATACGTGGACCCAATATAGCCTATTGGCTGTATTAGTTATAATACGTGTTAAGTCCGACAGATTGCGGTAGTATGTAGAGGATGTATAAAGAGTGCTCTAAACAGAAGCCAGTAGATAAAGACATCAGCGTTTAGGAAAACTTTGAGTAGATTGGTCGTATTGAGCTGTAATAAAATTTGACAAGTAATTGTCATGACGTAATAATTTATGAATAATGCTACAAGTGATTATTGTTACTTATATTTAGTGTATGTCTTCTAGTTTCGTTTGTTAATTAAAGCACTTTTTTAGTTTAATGAAGTGGACAAATATTAATTATAATTGTGTTAATGAATTTATTTATTTACCAAAGTGATTCAACATATAAAATATTATTAATCTTGAAGTTTTATAGCAATAGAATTAATATTTTTACATTGTTTTCATCAATTATATGTATTTAATCACTATAATTTATGTTTCCTGGAATGGTATATTGGACCATCAGGTTTTCTCTCTGTGGATGTTTATTATTTTAATTAAGTTTTTTAATTCGTGGTAGAGCTTTTGCAGTTCTCATAGTTCGAAAGAACTCCACGACCAAAATAAATATTAGTTCCCTAGTCCTCCCTTGTTTTATTTCTCATCATCAGCTCAGCAGACCTCCTGCTGGAAATCCCCTATATGTAGATAGCACGCACGACACCTACGCTGGTTGGAACAGTGGCATGGTATATAGCCTGCAGATTGGTCCTTCCATTCCACGTTCCCTCCATCGATGACCAGCGCATCCTTGAAAACTAAGCAAAAAGAAGGATGTCGTCCTTTTAGAAGCCCTGAGATGTTACATGTCATGGGATTTACCTTCTAATGTTTATGTTGAACAAAATATTTCTTGAGTCAAGAGTAATCATATGACCTATAGAATTGATCAAGCATGATTTTGATCCTTTTATATGCCCGGAATGTGAAATTATTTTCTATCTTTGTAATTACTTATTCAAAGACAGTTTAAATCTTATGCATTGTTCTTTTCTAATTCAAATCAACATTATCATAAAATTTGTCATAAGCAAACTAGAGAATAGCGAGGGATGTTAATTTGATATTTAATTTATGTATAACAACAACTAATAAATTTCTGTCGGATTTAAACCTCGTCGAGGTCTTAGCCTAAAAGTTGTCTAAAGGCTTTAAATACAAATTCAAATTTAAAATTCAATTTCACGTCGTCAAACAGCACATGCTCCCCACACTGATTGTTCATAGATGATATATTAGTGAGTATTTCCTCTTGTTTTTGTGATAATTATGAACTGGGTGCAGTAATTATTCTTAGTGTTGCATATCCAGTTTCCAAACTGAAAGAAATCGGAATGTCCGCTTTTTAAACAAAATTGAAATGTGAATTTTGAATGTAATTTTAAGGCCTTTAGGAAACTTTAGTTCTGGCCGGATGGATAATGCTGGGAGGATTTGTGAATGAAGAAAGTGGGAGAAACCCGAGAAAAACCACGTACACAGTGTTTGTCCTCTACAAAGCCCACATGCCATGGGCAGGGATCGAACGAACGACCCTAAGCACCAAGAACAAAATTCGAGTTGTCAATCCTAGTGTATCACCTTGCTGATAGCTCGGGACCGTTGGCCTCGCAGGTGGGTGCCCAAATAAATGGAACAAATTGTAATCCGAAGGAGGAATATCAAAGGAATATGGGGGAA